>CM041629.1:1309968-1338049 GCA_023333625.1 Bothriochloa decipiens
TCCATTTTCAGTGGGCACGCAAACCTTTGTCCACGCAATCTTGCACTTCTCCCCTGTTAGCTGGCCATCCCCAGCCCACAGAAGCCGCCTTCTTATCTTGTCTAGCTCCTTGAAGAATTTTTTTGGAGGCTTGATTGCAGTGAGGAAGTACACAGGCAAAGAAGTTAGGACAGACTTGATCAGCTTCGCCTACCAGCCACCGTCACAAGCTTGCCTTGCCATCCTGCCATTTTACCATTTGCCCTGTCTTGAATATACTGTAGATGAACCATACGTAGCCTTTCCAGCGTTAGCAGAAGGCCAAGTTACTGAACTGGGAAGCTGACCTGAGCTCCTGTGAAGTCCTCCAAAACCTCCTGCATGTCCAGGTCTGCACACCTGATAGGCACCACTGTGCTCTTCGACATATTGATGCGCAGACCGGTCGCATCCCCAAAAGCCGACATCATATCCATGATGCACCTGATGTCGTCTCTATTTGGATTTGTGAAGATGACCGCGTCATCGGCATAGAGTGGCGGTCTCAACTTGGCCTGTCTCCCTCTCAGCGGCGAGAGATAGTGTAGTATACTAGATGTACATGTATGTGGCGCAGGACATATAGACGATCGAGCACCGTAAAGTGGATGCAGACGTTGTAATACGCGTGTTCGTCCGAGAAGAAAAGGGCCGGGGTGCAAGCAACTAGCCAAGTTGCAGCACTGAATCTGGCGCTGTCTGATGGGGCGCCGGCCGCCACCGCCAGGACCCTACCATTGCAGTACCAGCAGCAGCTTAGAGATGATGAAAGGATGCTAACTCCCGGCCGGCAACGACCTCGATCTGAAACTGGACACGTAGCACGCAGCAGCTGGTACGGTCGCTGTCATCGTCAGGGCAAAAGAGGCAAAGATAGAGACGATCATCGAGAGGCTTTACGTACAAGATACAGCAGCTAGTATGCACAAACAGCTAGCGCGTCGTCCTTTTACTAGGCGGCGTTTAGGGCTACTATACGTGAGGATCTCCACTTTGCAATGTGTGCGATCGCGCATGAGCTCCTTCTGACAGTCGTTGGTTATGTTGCTTCTGATTTCTGAACATGTGGCATGGCAGGTTATGTTGCTTCGATCTGTACATGTGGCATGGCAACAGTAGCACAAGCTAGAAGAGGCACAGCTAGCTAGCAATGGACATGTGTTGTGCAGCTACAGGCCACTGCTAGCTTCATCTTCTTTCATTGTATCGTCGTTGATGTGTTGTATGATCATTCAGAGATTCAGAAAGCAAGGTAGCTGTAAATATCTGGACCAGCGAGCTACAGGGGCAGCAAAGTCAAAAGCGGATCGGAACTTTCGGATGGAGCGCGTATGCTTTCCCGGCGAGATCGATGCGACGGGTGAGCTCGATGTACCGGTACTTGATCGCAGCTGGAGCCGGATGGGTGGACCGGCGGAGGAGATATGCGTGCATGAAATTAAGATGGGTGCATCATCGTCCATCCATGGATAAAAAGCTCTTTGGTGCAGTGCGGCCGGCCGTGAAGAAGATTCACATTATGGCATGCATTTTGGAAACATGTACTATACTCGAGTGATGTGTGTGTCATGCATGTCTTGGGTGGGCTATACTAGTAGCTATACTCGGCTCTCGATGGATCGCTTTGTGGTTCACTTTGAATAGTGGGCCGGCACGGCGGCGCCGTGCGTATCTCTATCTTCTCCGGTGAGAAGTGGTTATGGTTACCATTACCACGCAATACACAACTGCTAGCTGGTGCTTAGTAGTAAATTAAATTAACTGACGGGATCATGTGTATCCTGAGGGCATCACCCTTCCATGAATATGGGCTAACCATCCCTATCAGATGAATATTACTTTACTACTTCACTTTGTATCATTAGCTAGCACTAGTAGTGACACATTGTTACAATGAACTGGTGACGACCATAAAGGTTTGTTAATTTTGGTGTGCCAACTTCTAGATCAGAAATCAAAGCAATGTAGTTCTTTAGTGTAACAAGTACAACGCAGACTCTCCGAATTGGGTAAGAATTTGGGCCAAGTTGGGCCAACAGGAGGGGCCTAGCCACAGCCACCGTCACCAGGTGCGGACAGAGGGCGTTCTACGGTGCAGGCGCGCCGGCCAACGGGGTGCGATCCCCTCGAGCAGGCATCATGCGTCATTAATTAGGTTTCCCAAATTGAGTCTCTCAGGTTTGAAAATAGTTGGATAAATAAAGTAAGGGCCGAATTGTAAAAAGAAAAATTCATGATTATGAGGATCTCCTAGTTAGCTTAGGATTGAATCATTGGGATCAAATCAATAAAGAAATGGGTCAACCCTATCTTCCTCTCTCCCTCTCTCCCACGCACGCCGCCCTCCACTGCCGCTCGCGCTGCCACGTGTCCCCCGGCCTTAGGCCCCTTATATTTAGTTTCGCCTTTTAATTTTTGTAATGGTCAATAATGTTGAACACTATTTTGTTTTCCCCTTGAGTTGTACTTTTGTAGACATATGCCTCTTTTTCAAAGAGGTCTGAAGAAGCCAAAACTTTTGGTTTATCTACACTACCCTTAGTCACTAGAAGCCCCCTAACCCTCTTTTACACTACCTTTAGTCACTACCTTATACGCAAAAGGCTTGTATATCTTTTATATTAAGGTTGAATAGCTTTGAAATTACTCAAATTAGTGGGGCGTGCCGCACCGCCGACACATTAGGGGGGACATGATGTTATACAGTGCGCTCGTTCCACCCTTTGGCGTACCGAGGGTAATGCTATTACTCACGAACTAAACAACCGAGTGCCACGCTGCCCCACGTCAATCCACAGACTGGCCAACAAGCTGAGGCTGCGTCTTAGAAGGTCACTACCTTGATCACGGTTAGGCGTTGTGTCCGCCAACAGTAAAAGAATTTTTTAGCGTCAGATGTCTGACCCTAAAAAGGTGTCGTGGTGTAGTGCGAGTCGTAATTTGATTCTAGACTTAGAAATGTGAACAGGGCAATGGCGGGTCTACGCATTACGCCATTACCTGGCCCCGCAGGTTTTGCCAAAAACATGTTTAACCCTTCATATAATATAATTTGCCGTCAAAACTTGTGCTAATTGACTGGCCTTACACCGGTTTTGGTGTTGAACCAGCTGGATCCTCCACTGGAACAGACCACCGACCTCTCTGACCCGGCCTGATCGAGTCCATCAAATTACGTACTGTGCTACTTGTACGTACGTTTACATGCAAATAGCGAAACAAAACTTTCCCTTCGCACGCGCATGACCCAATATATGCAAAGACTTTGGAGTCAGGAGTCACTCTCACTCAACTGTCCAAACATGCGTACGTACGTGCATGCAAATAGTGTCATGGTCCTGCCAAAAACAAGCAGAAATAAAACATGCTGAGAACGGAAACCAGATCGAGTGAACACAAGCATCGCATACGTGTAGCGCGTGCCGTGCCCCCGTAGGCCCGTGCTTATCCGGCCGGCCGGCAGCAAAGTGGGGCGGTGCGGATGGGGACGGCTCGTCGATCTGCTGACCGCCGGCCGCCCACTCCTCCCGGCCATGCACGCCCGGGTCGCACCGAAAGACCCCATGGAGATCAACCGGCCGGGCGGCCGCCGGGCCGACCCATCGTCCGCGCGCCCGCCCCAATCATACGCGAGCAGGGTGCTCGCTCACGGCATGATTGTCCCCGGCCGGCCCCCAACGGATCCATCGATCGGAGTGGCGCGACGCGCACCGCCAGCCGCCGCCCACCACCACGTTCGTGCGATGCCCCTGCGCCGCGCCCTCCGCGACTCGGCGGCTTGCTTGCCGCGCGCAATCCACATTCCACAATTCAGCCACACCGTGCCACCCGGCGGCCGGGGTCGGCCCGCCCGCGCGCGCCGAGCGAGAGACAGTCGATCACTTAACACCACCATGCAAATTACTCCGTTAACTGAGTCCACTGCATATATATATATATACGCTCGCCGCCTGCTCGGTCGGTTAAACTACAAGCTGCGGTATTGATCGAGCACATATTGTTAGTTTTAGAGTTCGTTCAATACATGATCGATGTATTGAGTTGTATGCACAAACTTTATAGTTCAACAGATAGGCCACACCTACGGACTGTCCCCGGCCCTGCAAATTAATCTAGCTCTCTTTGAGCTTTTCCTTTGTCAAAAAATCTCGGAACTGATCGAACTGACAGCACAGGTTATGTACGTTGCAAGTCGTTTTCGTTTGGTGAGAAAGGCCGGTGGCAGGCATGCGCAAACAGACCGGTAACATGTGTGAGATCCGAGGCGAGAGATCGATCCTGCGGGCTGCCTAGCTTGGCGTAAGCAGCAAAAAGCCTAGCTAGCTAGGCGAAACCGACAGTGATCGAAGCCTAGCAGCTTCGCCGACCCTATATATATACTTCGTATATACGAGTACACTGCATGTGTAACTAGCTCGGCGGTAGTACTGTCGTGTCAGTTCCCCTTCAAGGAAAAGGCTGTTTTGCCGTTCCCTGTGTGTAAAAGCTACCCGAGAGTGTAGCTCGAGCTATAGCGATGCCGCGTGAGTGCTTATGGTTGTTTTATGACACTACTTGTTGTAACGTGCTGACAGATGTGTAATGCCTTTTTTTTTATCAGCCACAATTGTGTAATGCTATACCGCTCGACCTTCATTCATCATGCTAATCTTCAATTCAGCATGCAGGGAAAGAAAACGATTGGGAGCTGGAGTGGTGTGTTTTTTTTTTTCTTTTTTTTGGCTCAACTCAACACACAGTGACTGCCGGCAGCCCGTCACCACTGATGAATTTGTTGGCGGCACGCTAACTTAGATATTGTTGATAACTAGCAGCTAGTGTGATGTGTGCATGCATATAAGAACCAGCAGAATGCATACATGCCTGATCTCTAGCTAGTGGACGCAGGGGTGAACGGCAAGGGATGAAATACAAGTTATCAGAGGGGAGCGATCATAGGCTGCTACACGTTACTATTGTTTTGGTCCTACGTGGCGCGGCAGGCCGGCGGCGATGGCGTTTGGTGAAGCGAAAGGGACCGCACAACACGCACGTTACGTGGGCTGCTGGTTACTGGTCATCGATCGAAAAAGTGCACACAAAAAAAAAAGTGCAAAAAGGGTAGGTGACGTAGGATAGGGAAAGACAGATAGATATGTATCGGATAGATATAGATAGATAGATACTTGTGGCACACTCTTACCACTTTTGATACTACACATGTGTTGTGTGAGCATCAAGCTTCTTCTCCCGCCCAAGTTCCATCTCTTCCTTTCCCCTCTCCTCCCTCTCATGCATTCCTGCTCTGCTCTGCTCTGCTCCTCGCGCTGTACATGATGTTGCATGCATGCATGGCCGGCCTCTGGATGCTTCCAGTCCCAGGCCATCATTGCTCGATCGCCTCCGCGTACTCCATTCCGATCCTGCCGTTCCACCAGGACATGGAGCTGGAGCGCCATGGCGCAGAGCGCGTGGCTGTGTCTGCATGCCATGTCTGCCTCGATCGAACGAAAGCTCGCGCGCTCGCTTGATCGCTCGAGCATGGCAATCAGTTGCCAGACGACCATTGCCATGGCAATGCTTCATTCATGGACACACGCACGCGCGGTAGCTAAGCTAGCTTCTAGTCTAGCTAGTCACATCGACGGACGAATTGAGAAGCAACCACGATAGAATATATATATATATATATATATATATATATAGTGTAAAAGAAAAACAGAAAAAAGAAGGTAGTGCGTGATATCATCATTCGTCGTCGTCGATCGGCAGCTTCTTGATGACATGAACTTCTTCTTCCTTGAATCATGTGTATGCAGTGGCGCGCGGCAGCCCCTGCCTGTCGTGGATCGCGATCGAGATGCGCATTCGTGTGCCATCGATGGATCTCGTAGACTAATAACCGGCGGAATGATCGATCGGTCCTCCATCCACACCGTCGTCGCTCATGACGACGAACAGAAATGATACGGCACAGATCGAAAAGCACGCGACGCGGCGGCAGCAGCAGCAGCTAGCTATAGCTTTGCTCGTCATCGAGTGGGAGTCGTGTTCGTCTCGCGCGTGGCTACCTGGTTTGGGCCTAACAATGGCAGTCAACAAGTGGATCGCTATCCATCCTATACGCAGTATATTTCCCTTATTAGTTCTGAAAAAAAATCATTCTAACATAGTATCAAGTCATACAATTTTAAGTTTGATTAAAATTTATAGAAAAAATATCAATATTTATGATATTATAAATGTGTATCATCATTTTCCGTGTAACATGTATATATTTATGATATGCTTATTTTGTGCCATAAATATGGATACTTTGAGTGTCTTTAACTAAGGACAAAACTAGAAGTTCATTTTTGTAGGACGGATAAGTACAATAAAACTAATTAGTGCTCACAAACTTCTAACCTATCTTGATGTAGACAAACGTGGCAGCATTCCTAAAATCTTTGGAATGTTCGACTAACGGTTTTTACTACTGACAAATTCAAGCGAACAAGGCCGAGATTCCATTTTCAAGCTTTTTTGGTTGTGCTTTGAAGGCTATGAAGAGGCAGCAGTGACATGGGGATACAAGCACCAAGATTCAATCATCAATCCGTTTGCCAGGTTGGATTGTTTGTTCTGAACGAGTTGCGAGGTAGGAAGCAAAGAAAATCAGCCTCAACGGGAAACAATTGTTGCTTGTGGTGAGAGAAGGTATGTGGCGCTTAGAAAAGAGCTTAAGATTAAATGTCTAATAAGATTGGCTTTGCTAGAAAGAGCCATCACCCTTCAAAGATCTTGGTTAACTCAGCATCGTGAGGGAGATGTTAATACAAAGTACTTTTCATACAATTAGTGGCTCATGGACGCAAAATAAGAAACCACATCACAAGCACCATCTTGGGCTATTGGATGACAGTGTTGCAAGAAGATAAGGAGTAGATATTCCTGAAACACTTCACTAACATCTTTGGAACAGACGCGAAGAGAAAACACACACACACAATTTCAAGGCATTAGACATTCAACTAATTCTCTTACCCAATCTAGAGTTCTTGTTTGATAGGATAAAGTTTGGGCAATATTTAGGGAAGTATCCATCAGACAAGGCACCTGGTCCAAAAAAACAGGTTTACTAAGGCTTTCTACCATTCTGCCCAACACATAATCAAAAAGGTGACTTTGATGGTGGTCATCAACGCCTTTGCCGAGTCCAATAGCAAATCCTAACAGCTAGCCCATAACTAATTAATCTAGAAATGCAAAGCCCACGGTACGCGCAAAAGCAATAAACACAATATGTAAGGAGTGTATGTATAACTAATCTATAAAGGAATTACCTTATCTCGCAATCTAGATGTCTTGGAGCAACGAGGATTGCAAGCACCCTGTTGGTGAGTGTTGAGTGGTTCGAATCAATTGTCTTTGATGCAGGGGGGATGTGCTCACGTACGAGAGATTATAAAGAGTAGCTCTAGTGAGAATTATTAACTGGATTCTTATAGCATTAGAGTTGAGGCTCAAGCTCGTGAGATTTGTTTGCGCATGAATCGATCACCTAGAGAATCGCCTCAATATGCAGGTGGTTTGCTATTCACATGGTGTTTTACATTTGCATACCTTTCTTGTGGAGTTCAGCCGCCTAGTAGGCTAAAAAACTTCCTGTGGATGCCATTTTTAACACAAATTTCCTGACCAACCAGCAATAGTGCAATGTTCTTAGTGCAGAACTACAAATGGCCTTGCTCTTGCTTTGAATCCACTTCTTAAAGGACAGTTATTAAGAGCAGTTATATTAATTTCTTGTTTTTACTAGAATGTTAAAGAACAGTGTGCTCATCATGATTTTTTTTTTGTAACGACTCACATTTAAAACTCATGATTTTCTAGTCCCCAAACTCGTTGGTGTAGTTTAATGATAACTACATCTATCCCCTTCATATATATGTACTTCAAACACATCATAGTGTCTCAAAGGGTTTCTGTATTATCTCGTGTTACAACATTGCAATGGCGAGTCTGTGCTGTGCTAATTGCTATTTTGTCAAGACTACTTCTGTGCATTAAAATGCTTATTTTCATGATAACTCCATTGAATTAAAAATATGTTTTCAAGTGTCTAAAATGTAATTGGACAACAAATTCATGAACGTAGAATAGGATATAAGAAGGAAAAGATCAAGTCATAGTTGAACAATGCAGTGATTTCATTACTTGTCAGAGTTTTTCTTAATATTTACTGGAACTATTTACACAGCAAGTTTTATATACCCTGCACTTGTTTTTAATTTGTTTTGATTTTTTAGGAAATAATTTGTTTTGATTTGAATTTGTGGATTTTGTTCCCAAATATAGGCCAGGCACACCCAAGGGCCAGCCCAACAAGAATACATACAAGTATATATTATGGTAAAAAAAAAAAATCCCACCCTGCCTCGTCTGCCCGCTCGTTTCTCTCTCCCTCTGAGTCTCGGTGGGCGCGCCCCAGCGTGCAGCCTCGCTCCGGCGATCCCCTACCGGTCTGGGCCCCGGCGCTCCCCTACCGGCCTGCCCCCCGGTGCTCCCTGGCGGCCCCAGCCGGCCAACCCCCGTCCCCGTCCCCGTCCCCACCCCTGGCGTCCCGGCCGGTGCACCTGCTCCCAGCCCGACCGCCCTTCCCCTCTCCCCGGTGTCCCGACTGGCCGTGGATGCTCCATCCTGGATCCGCCGCTGTTAGTGAAGTGGTGAGCATCTATGAAGCTCGTTCCATGTTCCCGACGGTTCTCGCCTCCGTTCTCTTCCTCTTAGCAAGTTTTAGCCAAATCTCTAACCCTAACTTTTTTTTATGTGATCTGATTTGTTAGCTAGTTGTTATTACATTTTTCTTTCATCTAGTTCCGTTTATGTAGCTTGTACATGTATGCAGTAGGGATTAGGATGTATTGGTCTGTTACTTAATACTTGTGTATTATGCGATATTGCGATTTGGTTGTAGGATTTGTAATTCTATATGGTATTTAAGCTTCTATCTTACATATTTTATAAACTATTAGGGTGCTGTTTGAACTATTTCTGTTGTAATTTAAGTCTTAGTATGCTACTTGGTATTTGTATACCGAATTATGGGACAATTTTATGGTACTTTACCGAATTACCGAATTGCTAAATGGTTTTTACTGGTTTGGATGTGAAAATTTTGATCCAGCATACTCCATGAAAAAATACTGGATCCACCACTGGTATTATACCTACTATCTTTGATTGTTTTGCAATAATTATCGGATGTACATGTGTACACCCATGTCCTTTACTGGATCCACCCCAATGTTGGAAGGAATAGTAAGGTGGAGCATTCATGAACTGGGTATGGTATGTGAGCAGTGTTCCAAACGAAGAAGACAATTGATTGGGTATTACATAGGAATTGTATCATTATGTGCTAATTGAGTGGTGAGGGTGTTCCTAGTTCCTAGCTTGCATAGGCGCCGTACTTCCTAGCGCCTAGGGCACCGAAGCATAAGCTAAGCATGGTTAATCGTTTCTGTCTTTTTTTTCTGTTTTTTTGTCTATTGAAGCAAGATCAGGCAGTACCAACACAAATAAGGGTCGAAATGATGGGTTTTAAAGACATACCAATGTTCAAAAAGGTGACACTAGGCGGCCTCCTAGGCGTGACTATGCGCTAGGTGAGGGGGTCCACCTGGCCTAGGGGGTAGGCGAACCCCTAGGCGACGCCAGTTCGTCGGTGACACCGGTGGGAGAGGTGGAGGGGTACCGCTGCACCTTGGGGTCGCGGGCCCTTAATGGCTCCCTGGTGTCCCCACATGCAGATCCGGCGACCCAGGGATGAGGCGGAGCAGAGAGCGCCGCCAGCGGCGGCTACGGAGGCAGAAACATCGAGGAGGAGGCGGAGGAGGAGGAGGAGGAGGCCTTGACATGGAAGGGAGGAGGCCGACAGTGGTAGATCTGGCAGCGGTAGGAACGAAGAGGTGGAGGAGGCCGACGGTGGTAGATCTGGTGGCTGGTAGGAAAGAAGAGGTGGACGGCTTGCGTCTGGGAGCAGAGAGCCAGGCGTGACTGTGTGCGGGTGCGGCTGCGGCTGGGTGGATGGTTGTTGGTAGAGAGCGGATGGATAAACTGGGACTGTATAAGGTGGGGTGGGCTGCTTTTGATGGGCCTTGCTATCCAACTCTAGACCTGTAGTCTGAGGTAATATGTGTATATACGTGTATTTGTGAAACGCCGTGAAACGCATAGCCTCGCCTTGGCTTGAGGCGGTGGGTCACCTTCATTGAGACATAAACAAGACTTTTAAAACAAACAAAAGCAACTCTTAGAGAAATGATACACTGTATGATAGCTATCCTTCATTACAAGGCCAAAAACAACTAAATCACAAATAAAATATGCTCAAGGAAACTATATAGAGAGTGGCATTTCCTGCTCATACGCAAACTGCCTGCTTGTGTAATCCCCATCCTTTCTGTAGGTGGAGCATTGCACGCAGCCACACCACATCCGCTGGTTCTTATACGAGTGTGCACACACGCAGCTGTCACCGCACTCCATGAGGCTCTCTATCCTGCCTCTGAGCCTGAGCCCAAGCCTAGCAATGATGTGAGGAGCAAGGGGTGGCAAGGAGGTCACACATTTTTCTCTCTCTCGAATGCATAGGAGAACTGCGTGTCGTTTCATTGAAGGAGAGCACACTTGATGAGGAGCTCACATTCCCCTCGCAGCCAGCAATGATGCTAGAAGATCTCTGGCACGCGGAAGGCCGGGTTCCTTCTGGTAACCCTAGCAGCCACCCCTTATCTATCCTCCTGGGTTCTTGCTTTGTTTTGTGCTCCTGCCCTTGTGCTTGCTCCCACACTTTGTTTTGTCCATGCTCATGCCTCCTCGCTCGCTGTAGCACTCTGTTTTTTGCGCTTTTCTGCCCACACGCTGCTCCTGCACGCCTGCCTGCAAGCTAATGTTCAATTAGCCGCACGGAGCCTAAACAATGTGGCAGGGTTCCAATTGCCACTTAATCAAGCCTAGATGTACATTTAGTAACAATTTTTGGAACACTGGCTGTTGTGGCAGAGGAAGGGGCCATGGTCCAAGAGGAAGATGTTAGCACAAAGGGTCTCTAGCAGGGCTGAGTATGAAAGGTGCTGTGGGGAAGCAGGGGATAGTTTGGGAGAACTGGGGATTAGCTTCTGTGGATGATAGCACTTGACATGTGGATATTGCCTACCATGGATGATAGATTGGGAACAACATCAGGATGTGTGTGTGTGTGTGTGTGTGGGGGGGGGGGGGGGTTGCAATTTTCGCTAGGGCATGGGGATGATGTGAATGGAGGTGCTTGTTTGGCTGTTTTATTTGGGATTGAGGCTGATTGCCTGACTGTGGTAATGGCTCATTTATACTCCTATTTTCCCTTTCTGGCTGACATTTATGCCTGTGTTTTTAAAATACAAATTTAATTTAGTTGTGTATGGTGCCACCTCCCTTTATGCCATAAGTACCTAGGTGGTATGAATTGGATGGTCTCCTTACTATACCTTACTGCGTTAATAACTTCCTCAATCCTCTTCATACCTTATCCCTCCATAATTTCCTACGCCATCTCTAAGCCTACCTAGCCCCTGTGTACCCTCCCTCGTGACCCTGTTCCTCTTATCCATACGTGATCTTCTAGCCCTACCTCCTGTCTTCGCTGATTAGAGATCTCTTACAGGCATATGCTTTACTAAACTTACTGTATCTTAGATAACTTTGCCATACATAGTTTAATTTTGCATCTAGGATCAGTTCATGTCTCAGCATTGTCCACTTTTTGTGTCAGATCTGTTGCTGCTTCTCTGGTGATGCCCGGAATTCAGATCAAAACTGAAAGATAGGAGGAACATATACAGTTTGAGTGTAAATAGAGGTTTGCCCTGCTTGTTAATTCCCTCCTTTGTCGTTTACTCGTGTACAGCTGTGTCTTTATAATTTTTTTTTAATGATGACTGAACCTGTACAGTTCGAGTTGAGATATCTGACTGACTTATATGTGCCAAATGTCTCATTTTGACAGCTCGAGTTAAGATGTCTGACTGTGACTTATATATGCCAAATGACTCATTTTGACAGTTTAGCCTTCACTGCCGATCCATTGCCTGGTCTTAAGTACACGGTGCAACATAACATTGGTTACCATACTGCATACAGTAAAACTAGTTATTCAAGTTATTAGCATGATTGAATTTTGTTGCGGTTATGGATCTGTTTATTATGTACGCTGGCTTCTTGATTGTCTATATAATAGGGTCCTTTGAATTTTCAGCAAAGCTCTTGAATGAAAGATTAAAGCCTGTCAGCCTGTGGATAGAATTATAGTCTTCTCTTTGTGTTTCTTTATTATTTCAGAAAATAGGTATAACTGTGATAACTGTGTAGAATTAGGTTACATGAGAGAAACCTTATAGCATACTCTTTACCAATATTGGTATACTGTTTGTTTTTTCCAGACAGGGGCGGACCCACAGGGTATGCTAGGTGGTCCACCGCATACCCTGTGGGCCATACTTTC
This sequence comes from Bothriochloa decipiens, assembly GCA_023333625.1. NCBI lineage: Eukaryota > Viridiplantae > Streptophyta > Magnoliopsida > Poales > Poaceae > Bothriochloa > Bothriochloa decipiens. The sequence continues at coordinate 1,322,492 of CM041629.1, forward strand.
TACTTAGTATTATGTTATTATGATGATAAAAAACTTTTATGACTTCACTTTATGCCATATGTCATATTAGCCTGGTGGTAAGACTATTGTGTCACGAGCGAGAGGTCACTAGTTCAAGCTCTAGTTATCTCATTTTTTGTTCAATTTTCCATTTTTATGTGCCTTGCATACCCTATGTTAAAATTTTAGGTCCGCCACTGTTTTTAGACCAAGTAGTAAATTACCCACCTTTAATCTTAATTATTTATATTTCTGTCCATCATCCAGGAACTTCCTTATGTTTGAGGATTAGCTTATTGAGCAACATACAGCAATGGATAGGTATAACTCATGCATATGAGTTCCTTAGCATGGGTCTGATTGGTTGCCTACACAACCCCTTATTCAGGGCTCCTGGTGCAATTTGGCCTTGGTTGGTTACCTGCAGAAGCTCATATGCAGGCTAGCCGTCTAGCACTATACTCTAAGCAAGCCCAGCCTCCCATTGGCCAAATCCTGCATATCCAGCTATGCACCCTCCCTCCATGACCCGCTTTGCAGCTCAAGACTCAGTCTGACCACTTATGCAAGAAACCAATCACATGCATAATATCGGTAAAGAGACAAACCAAACAACAACTAATTCCGTAGCCTTATGTAGGTTAAGGATATTTTGCATAACCCCCTAATACAATGCAGTACTAACACAAGGAACCAATCAGACCCTATGAGTTTACTTTCTTATTCATGTTTTGATTTATTTGAATTCTGAATAGCTGTTGCATGGTGCCACATGTGTTGTAACAGATGACTCCAAAATGGAGCGCACGTTCTTCAAGTAGCTACAGAGACCTATCTTCACATGAAAATGGAGAGTGCAAATCAACCTTAACAGAGCCTGTCCCTTCACCTACAAGCTGTTTTGGTTTACACACTGTGAACACAATGTGCTCCCTTTCTTCGCAAAAGAAGGATGGCAATGTTTATAAAAGAAGGAAGATGGGTTCAAATTCTCCTATAGCATCTGAAGAGGCTAAAGAAATGGTGGCCCAAAGTCGCACAATTTCTGATGATCACTCGTCATTACTGCTACCCATTATGTCCTCAGAGGCATTGCTTTTAAATTTAACAGCAGGCATTACTGGTCCTATCCTAGACTGTGAGGAGCCTGCTGATGTTTCGTTGGAGCCAAATTCTGGTACCAATGATAGATGCTTCGTTTCAAGTATGTCTCCATCTTCCATGATTCTAGACAAAAAGAATGCTGCTGAATATTCCTCGTCGAATATCGGCCCTACAGAATCAGTTACTGAGCATGTTTCACCAAGGGATCTTTGCATTGCCATACTGATAAAAGACGGACTTATAAATCCATCAAGAACAAGAATGATACATAAAGAGGAATTCACTGACAATGATGCTAATCCTTTGTTGGCATGCAATAATTGTGGCTGCTCGGAGCATTCATTGAAGATGCTGATATGTGATTCTTGTGAAGCAGCATTCCATTTGTCTTGCTGCATCCCTTGTATTAAAGAGCTACCTACTGATGAATGGTATTGCGCTCCATGCTTGTGTAAGAAACCCAAAAGTCTGTATGGCAAACTCTTAGAGGGCAAGATCAAGCCTTCCAGGAATACTAACACAAGGCCTCATGGGATGAGTCACATAGAGTACACGCTGAAGGATGCTGAACCATATGTAACTGGGGTTCGAATTGGAAGAGATTTTCAGGCAGAGGTGCCAGAATGGTCTGGTCCATCATCCAGGTATGGTTATTTATGCAAGAGAATAACGTTTGCATTAATTATGGAATTGGGTCATGTAAATTTGGGTTTGTCAAAATTCAGTTTCTCAAGATTCTAGTTTCCTGGAGACAATATTTGTTTTTTAAAAAAAAATTAATAATCATGAGTCATGACCACTGCAGCACTACCCTTCAGAATTTAAGTTGTTTTTTTTGACTTTTTTCCCCTTAAGTCAAACTATGCATTACTATAAAATTAAGCAAACTGACAATCAAACTAACTGATAAATAAGGGGTAAGCTAGTCTTTTGCCAGACTGCTTATTTGAATCTAAAATTGCTTGGATACCTTGTACTTCAGAACGGAAGGAGTATTTGTTTAATTGTTTGTGCTGTAGTTATCTATTCTATCTGACAGCTACTTGTACCTTTCTCTCAAAAGGAACAATGTTACTTTCTATTTGGAAGATATGATGAGTGTTTTAATACCTTTTTTCAATGCCAGTTCTATCTTTGCATATTTTCAAAGTATGTGCCATTTCTGACCACCAAGTATTGGAATATTGGATGCTTTATCATCACCTATCAGTTAAATCATTTAAAACATAAAAAAAATAGTGGTATGAAACTGACAAATTTAAGGGTTATACTTTATTTCTGATAATAAATATATTAGGAAAATGTAAAAATGAACTGAAAGAGTTATAAAACATTATAGCATGTTTGGTAGAACTCCAGCTGATTCTCTGAGAGAAGTGAGTGATTCTGTGGCTGAAAGTGATTCTCTTTGATTCTTTAGCATAAACTCTCAAAATCTCGATGGAGAATCACTTCACAGAATCAGGAGAAGCTACTTTTTTCAGCTCTCATCCTCTTAGTTCATTTCAGAGAATCACTTCTCCCTGAAAAACTGTTTGGCAGAGGTCCTGCTGGATTCAGCAGAGAATCTGCTCTGGGAGCTCAGCCAAATAGGGCCTAAGGATAATCAATGGGAGAGAAATGAATTAGCACCGATACAATGAGTTTGTGGCATTGATGCTAACGTTTGCAGCACTCCTAGCTTCAGTTTTAGTTAAAATTAAGGGGAAGTTTCGGGTGTACAATAGTTTTTAAGTGTGCAGACTTAACTCTCACTTGTTGTAACCAATGTGAATAGCCCAGGGACGAGGGATTCCTATCTCGCACTTGAGCCATTTATTTGATTGAATCCAAGGGTTGAGACCGAGTCTGTGCACATGCGCACCAATATACTCTTGTACACCTGATACTTCCTCAAAAAATTAATATTTTAAGTCATCCTAGTGCCTATCAGTTCAGAGGCTGCTAAGGGATAGCGTGGTTGCTTCTAAGGGAGGAAAATACTACTCCATCCTTTCCAAATTATAAGATATTTTACATTCTCTATATATGTTGTTTTTTTTCTATGTATCTAGACATGGCGTATATCTAAATGCATAGCAAAAGCTATGTAGCAACAACCAAACATTTGTATGTACAGTTATGACTTGCTAGTTTGACTGATGGTGAAATCAGTTGGTTCTGGTGTTTGCCAAACTTATGATATAGCTTACCGAGCTACCATCTATACATTTTTTTAGCATTGATTTATGATGCACCTTGACAGGCATAAGATTTTTTTTCCTTTTCAAACATTGATTACCTGTCCTTAGATTCAAAAACCAATTCTTCAATGGTGCCACTTTCAGTGTATGAGCTTCACATATATGGTTTATGTATGCCACTCTACTAGTCTATTTTAAGGTGAAATTTCTTACTGGTTAAACTCTGAATGTTCTTATATTGGTAAATATTTCAGTCCATATAATTTGTGATAAGTTATCATGTGGTATGTTAATTTTGTTGTTTCATACTGTCATTGTAGAAACAACTGTCATTGTATCTGGACCCTTTCATTAATTTGTAATGCTCATGTTTATATATTTTGTATTTATTTCTGCAGCAGTGATGGTTACTTTGAGGAGCCCTGTGAATTTGGTTCTACAGAACTAACTACATTTAATGTAAGATTTTGGCACTAAATTACTAGTGTTCCCCATAAGACGTTTTTTAAGTTTCTTTTGTATTTGCGTAGTTGTGCAAAATGAGTAATCAACGTCACTCTTCCATTGGTAATTGGATCCAATGCCGTGAGACCTTGAATCCAGGAGACTCGGACAAGCAAATTATATGTGGAAAATGGAGAAGGTACATAATTTTCTGTCTCATGAGTTCCTAGATATATTTTTTTTGTCTTAGTTAATTTTTTTAAAAAGAATGTAACAATTCAAATCTAAGATAATTCTAATTCAGAATTCCCATTTCTGCAACATTTTTGCCGTGGGTTATGACTAAAGGTGCTAATGGTCTGTGAACCGAACCATAACTGTCCCAAACCAATCACGTTTACCCTCAATACCCACTCCACACCACTCCATTTATTCTCCCACCAAAATCAATCCACACCATACTGCATGCATTATTAAATCCAACCCAACCCAATCCAGGGCCTCAAACCATAATTTCAAATCAGTTTAAGAGTATAGCAGAGCAAACCACGGGCCTTTCTGATCGTGACCAGCGGCATGGCAAGTGACCCCATCTTGCCAGTGGAGTTGGACACCATCCTGAACCCCGAGTTCCGTGACATCAACAGCAAATGACCTGGGCAAGGATTTCAATAAGCGCATCTCACATCAGGCCTAATGGCTGGCTACTACGAAAAAGAGGGCGCCGGTCCAGCGCCTTCCGAGAGCCGAGTCTGAGGCACAACGGCTGCATGCAAGCCCATGCAGGGACGGCCAGTCCAAATAGCTGGCCATGAAGCTAGTTCCCGCTTGGTGGCGAAGCCCTGGACACTGGCGGAGGGTAGTGGAGGCGAACCTGGGCTGCTGCCCCCCCTTGCCCTGGTCCTCTCCTCACATAGATACGCATCCCCAGGCTGCTGTAACTTTTTTCGTACTGCAAAAGACTGGATTCAGAGAAGATAGATTAGAAAATGTTTAGGCAGTGCCAACAAGTATCACGGCAGGAGCAGATGGCAACATTAAAAGACAAGTATACAGTCAACTAGTTTACAAATTAGCCCCCCCCTTTTATTTACCTGCACGCTCCGCCGCTGGCCCTGGACTCCCCTGCTCTCAGGTGGCGATGTCAAGCCTTGCAGTGGTGGCAACTCCGGAGGAAGGCGTTGAAACTGGCCAGACCCAACCACAGCTCTATCCACTTTATGTCTTACTCCAGACCAAACTGGACCGGCTTTTGAGCCCGTTTTGCACCAAACCAGATTATCCAAAATAAAAACCAAACCATGAAATCCGGGTTCAGCCCAAACCATCAGGTTTAGTTATGACTCTGAATGTTGGGAGTTCTACAATTTATCCTTTACCATAATACTACAATGTGGCTAGTAGTGATTTCATCTGGGAGATTAGTAGAAGCTGGTCAAAACATGGTTAGCTGGTCGAACTCGGTCCATTTATGGCCAGACATGATATAAAAATAAAGTCTTTATGAAATATATTAATTTACTAGTGCTTTGAACTGAGACAGCAAAACATTACACAAGAAAATTGTGAAAATGGCACCAGAACTGTCATTTTCAAGTTAACTTGACCACTTTTAAACAATAACAACAACATAGCCTTTTGTCCCAAGCAAGTTGGGGTAGGCTAGAGATGAAACCCAAAAGAGGCATGAAAACAAAGAACACATAAATGGTACAAGAAAAAGATACGGTTCAGGCACGTTAATTGCTAGTCTCCAAGCGCTCCTATCCATAGCTAAATCCTTAGGGATATTCCACTCCTTAAGGTCTCTCTTAACCGACTCGTCCCAAGTCAATTTAGGTCGACCTTTACCTTTCTTTACATTATCGACCCGCTTTAGAACCCCACTACGCACCGGTGCCTCAGGAGGCCTCCATTGGACATGGCCAAACCATCTCAACCGGTGTTGAATCAATTTTTCCTCAATTGGTGCCACCCCAACCCTATCCCGAATATCGTCGTTCCGGACTCTATCCCTCCTTGTGTGCCCACAACACCATCGTAACATACGCATCTCTGCTACACTCAATTGCTGGATATGTCGCCTTTTTGTAGGCCAACATTCAGCACCGTATAACATCGCCGGCCGAATCGCTGTCCTATAAAACTTACCTTTTAACTTCTGAGGCACCCTTCTGTCACAGAGGACGCCTGAAGCTTGACGCCATTTCAACCAACCGGCTGAAATTCTATGCCTAACATCTTCATCAATGTCATCATCCTTTTGTAGCATCGATCCTAAATACCGAAAAGTATCCTTCTTGGCCACCACTTGCCCATCGAGGCTAACGTCTCCCTCCTCATTCCTAGTCGCGCTGAAATCGCACCTCATGTACTCGGTCTTGGTCCTACTAAGTCTAAACCCTTTCGACTCTAACGTGTGCCTCCATAGTTCTAACTTCCTATTACCCCCTGCCCTAGTCTCATCCACTAGCACCACATCATCCGTAAAGAGCATACACCAAGGGATATCACCTTGTATGTCCCTTGTGACATCATCCATCACCAAAGCAAATAAATAAAGGCTCAATGCCGACCCTTGATGTAGTCCTATTTTAATTGGAAAGTCACTGGTGTCGCCATCACATGTTCGGACACACGTCACCACATCCCTGTACATATCCTTGATGAGGATGATGTACTTAGTTGGGACTTTGTGCTTTTCCAAGGCCCACCACATGACATTTCTCGGTACTTTGTCATATGTCTTCTCGAGGTCAATAAAGACCATGTGCAAGTCCTTCTTCTGCTTCCTATACCTCTCCATCAACCGTCGTAATAAGAAAATTACCTCCATGGTCGATCTACCAGGCATAAACCCAAATTGGTTTTGGGTCACACTTGTCACTCTTCTTAGGCGATGCTCGATAACCCTCTCCCAGAGCTTCATCGTATGGCTCGTCAACTTAATCCCACGGTAATTAGTACAACTTTGAACATCTCCCTTGTTCTTGAAGATCGGTACTAATATACTTCTTCATTCTTCAGGCATCTTGTTTGACCGGAAAATGAGGTTAAAAAGCTTAGTTAACCATACTATCGCTCTGGCACCTAGGCATCACATCTCAATGGGGATACCGTCAGGGCCCATCGCTTTACCTCCCTTCATCCTCTTCAAAGCCTCCCCGATCTCTGCCTCCTGAAATCTCCTCACGAAACGTCTGTTGGTATCGTCAAATGAGTCATCCAACTCCAAGGTAGGACCCTCATTCTCCCCATTAAACAACTTGTCAAAGTACTCTCTCCACCTGTCCTTGATCTCCTCATCCCTCACCAAAAGTTGATCCGTCCCATCCTTGATGCATTTGATTTGGTTGATGTCCCTCGTCTTCCTCTCGCGGATCCTAGCCATCCTATAAATGTCCTTCTCCCCTTCCTTTGTGTCTAGTCGTTGATAAAGGTCATCATACGCCTGACCTTTTGCTACACTCATCGCTCGTTTTGCAGCCCTCTTCGCTATTTTATAGCCCTCAATGTTGGCTGCACTCTTGTCATGATGGAGGCGCTTGAACCACTCCTCCCTAATAGCCCTTTGCACCTTGTCATTCCACCACCAGGTGTCTTTCGCTTCCCGTTTGCCTCCCCTACTCACTCCAAACACATCCGTAGCCACCTTCCGAACACATGTTGCCATCTTTAGCCACGTGTCATCTGCATCTTCTCCTTCTTCCCACGGCCCCTCATCTAGCATCCTCTCCTTAAATGTTTGCGCTGCTTTCCCCCTAAGCTTCCACCATTTTGTTCTCGCAACCTTGGCCCGATTGTCCCGATGGACACGTACCCGAAAGCGAAAATCCGCCACCACAAGCTTGTGTTGAGGGACAACACACTCCCCAGGTAACACCTTACAATCTAAGCAAGCACGTCTATCCCCCCTCCTTGCAAGGATAAAGTCGATCTGACTCAGGTGTTGTCCGCTACGAAAGGTCACTAGATGAGATTCCCTCTTCTTAAAGACGGTGTTCGCTATCAACAAATCGTAGGCCAACGCGAAGTTCAAAACATCCTCCCCCTCTTGATTTCTACTACCATACCCGAAACCCCCATGCACCCGCTCGAAACCTACATTAGTCGCACCCACATAGCCGTTGAGGTCTCCTCCTATGAAGAGTTTCTCGCTGATAGGCACAGTACTAACCATGCTATCGAGATCTTCCCAAAACTGCCTCTTGGTGCTCTCGCAAAGACCTACCTGTGGGGCATAGGCACTGATCACATTCAGAGCCAAATCTTCAACTACCAACCGGACTAGGATAATCCGGTCGCCTTGCCTCCGCACCTCAACTATTTCATCCTTAAGGCTCCTATCGATCAAGATGCCTACACCATTTCTACCCGATGTTGTCCCCGTGTACCAAAGTTTGTAGCCAGTATGCTCCACCTCCTTCGCCTTCTGGCCCTTCCATTTAGTCTCCTGAACGCATAGAATATTTACACGCCTCCTAATTGCTGTATCGACTAGCTCTCTTAACTTACCCATTAGGGACCCTACATTCCAGCTACTTAGACGAATCCTAGTTGGCTCGGCTAGCTTCCTTACCCTTACACGCCTCCTAACTTGACCACTTTTAAAATATATGAAATTTAGCATACATGTTGTATATTACAGCTTGCCAGATCATATTGGTTGTGGAACTAGATAACTAGATGTAACTGAAAATTGTGATGCTCTTGCCTTTCTGTGGAGCATCCCCCCTCCCTGCTCCGGCAGAGGTAGTTAATTCTTTCAGCTTCCTTTTAGTTTGATTGAAAAATGTGGAAGATTTATGCCAGCATAAGATAGCTTTTCCTTGACCATATCTTATGCATTTATGAAGGTACGCTGTAAATATTTTGTTCTTGTGGAATATCCTGCAGGGCACCCCTATATGTTGTACAGTCAGATGATTGGGATTGTTTTTGTTGTCTTCTTTGGGATCCAGCCCATGCTGATTGTGCTGTTCCACAGGTAATGGTCTTACTTATTTTATTACAGTAATCACTTAAATGTGTAAGCATCTTCCTCGGTTAAGCATTACATGTGCAGGCTCGTATAGTATCCTAATTTGAGCTATGCAATTGATGATTTGATTCTTGTTTCTTATTAACCGAACTTGCATGGAGAATTTATGACTGTTTCAAATTTTAATTATTTTGTTTCTTATTATGCCCAACTATCCGATGACTATCTTGGTAAATAAAGAAAGGGGTGGTATAGTACCCTAATTTGAGCGTTCCATTTGATGATGTGATACTTGTTTCTTGTTACCCTAACTTGCATAGCATGGTGTTTTTATGACAGTTTCAAATTTTTGCTATTTTGTTTCTTATTATAGCCAACTATCTGATGACTATCTTGGTAAAGAAAAAGATATGTTATTTTACAGCAACGTTTAGTTGCTGCAATTGTAACAAAATCACTTTCAAACTGTAGTTTTCTTTGCCAATTCTGCACCCGTGGTATTCGAAAGATCTGTCATGATAAGATGTGTAAAGATTGAATGCCTAGTATTAAACTGTCTTGAGAAGACCAACTCTGAATTCCTAGCTTGTATACAATTGCCAGGTTTAGATATTGCATACACTTTGTCCAGCCCATGTGGGTATAATCCTTGTGTAATTGTAAAGCTATTTAGAAATCACTAACTAAGCAAAGGTGCTCTAGCAGCAGAGCTGGCTTATTCCTAACATGGCCCTCAATATGTTGGACAGTGAAGAGCAGTAAGAAACTACAGCTAGAACTGATTTTGTTGCCACTTAATAAGTATTTAACCATGGCTCGAGTATTTTCTTGAATAATGGCTCTATTCGACATATTTTGTGATTATCTATCCGTGCATGATCACCCACACGTGCATTCTTTCTGTCTGTGGAACTATGCTATTTCCCCCTTAAGTAGATATCTGGATTTTTGGTATTGCCGTTCTTTTCTCTGGTTGGGATGAAATGGAACCAATAAAAGGTCAAGAGGGCTGTGTGTATTGAGGATTCTGCTTCAACCATTGAGGTTTTGTTTTCTTGAATATACCATAAAAATGGTTGATATTTGATAGTGTGCCCTAGTGGTTGTTCGTCTAGCAAGCACTTCAGAACCCTGTTTGTATCTTACAAAACATCTAGATGGTCTTTTTTCTGTTCATGTTCATAATATGGTACATAAGGGCGGGCTGAAAAAACTGAGACGAGACTGAAGTACCTGAAATTTTGGTCTTTGGGTACGGGTATCTGTTTGGGTGCAGATGGTGGAAAACCAAATTTACTTAAGTTAGTTCGACCATATACCTTCGGTAACCGAACAGACCAAAGTCTAATCCTTCCCCTTTATCCTCTTATAACTTCTCTTCCCATCCACACTTGATGCATCCTTAGTCAGTTAGCCATCCACACTTGATGCATCCTTATTCAGTTAGCCTTCTCGTACATTCTCTCCTGTTCGTATCTGTTCCTCTCTCATTTGCCTGGGTGCGCTGCAACAGGCCACTCCACCATACCGGCCATGGTACCAGCCTCACTCGATTAATCTCTTTGTCACTTCACTCTCCTCAGACTTCCAAAGGAGATGCAGACTGAGTCATGTGTCCTTGAACAAGATGGTTGCCAGCCCGACACACGTTAAGGAGAACCATGAGAAGTGCCCTCATGGAGTACAACCAGCGTGCAGCCACGAGCTGCTGCTCACAGCCTTGCTTGATGCCTTCCTGCACACTGCAAAGCGATGCGCAGGGAGCTCGAAACTCCACACGGTGGTTCCGCTACATGGCATCTCCACTCCAGCAAAACGTCGTGGCATCCTATCTCTCTCGGCAACTCTGGCCCAAGCTCCTCCGAGCTCCCCATGTTCTAGTGAACGTTGGTAGCTTGGGTTCATCGGGCACCCCAGTTGAAAAAAAATGGTTACCTGCATTATCAAGCAGGCTATTTTGTGATACATTTCTGAGTGCCAATTATTAAAAGGGAGAATTGGCTCTTGGACATGCAGAATGGTGGCCATTTGCTGGTGGACTGCAAAAAGTCACATTGCTGAAAGACAATCCGTTTTTGTCAAATTTCGCGCCTATTAAAATATTCTTTTCTGCATTTGGAGGAGAGAGGAAAGCAGGAAAAGGTCATTTTTGCCCCTGCCTTCTTCCCTCTCCCTTCTCTTCTCTCCCCTGTTCACTGAGAGAGACGGAGCCTGCGCTGCGGAGCGTGCGCGGCGACGACGGTAGAGCGTGCGCGACGATGGCGCATGAAGGCGGCGAGCGCGCACGGCAGAGCTCGCGAAGGCGGAGTGCAGTGCGACGGCAAAGCTTGCCCGCGGAGGTGAGGGAAAGGCGCTCGTGTCGCGCGGTGGCGGAGCGTTTGGCAGCGCGAGAGCTCGCGGTGCGGAGGCGAGGGAGAGGCCGGCGAAGGCGCGCTCGCCAGCGCCCGGCGGCGGCATCCGCGTCCGGCGCCCACGGCTGATCATTTGGCAGCGAGGCCGCGGCAGAGGCGAACTCGCGTCCCGCGGTGGCAGAGCATTTGGCAGTGCGCGGAGCTCGTAGCGCGGAGGCGAGAGAGAGGCCGGAGAAGGCGCGCTCGCCAGCGACCGGCGGCGGCGCCCGCGTCCTGTGGCCGCGCCCACGGCAGAGGCGACCCCGCCATCGCCACTTCCGGGCCCAGACGGAGGGAGGAGTGGGGTGGCGAGCGGGCCAGTGGAGCGGGGTGTGTGGGCGGCTGGCCCCTGCGGCGCGCACGGGTTAGGCGGCTAGCGCAGCGCGAGGGCATGGGTCCGGGGCGCGCATCCCCTGCTGCCGGCGCAGGTTGAAGGAAACAGGGAGAGGAAAAAGAATGGGCTGACTGGTGGGGCCAAGGGAAATTTAGACAATTCACCGCCTCTCTCTCCTTCCCAGTCGAATAATATTATTTTAATCGAGCCAATGTCTCTCAGCAAAAGCGTTTTTAAGCGATGTCCATCAGCAAATGGACTCCACTTTGCATGTCCTGTAGCAAATTTCCCCTTATTAAAACCCAAATTAAAGAAGGACCGAAAAAGCCAACCTGAAATTTGGGTTAAGACAGAATGTCATATCCACTACAGCAAAGCGTCATGACATCCTGTCCCGGCCAACTCTGGCCCAAAGCTCCTCTGAGCTTCCCATGTCCCAGTGTGCATTGATAGCTTGGGTACATCGGGCACCCGAACTGAAAAAACAGTTACTTGAATTATAGGGTACGCAGTCTTGTGCTAAATTTTTGGGTGTCAATTGTTAAAAAACGAAATTAAAAATACTGAAAACCCAACCTGAAATTTGGGCAAGACAGAATGCCCAACAATACACAATATACTACCAACATTTTCATCAATTATCTTGGTTTTAGAGTTGAGGCTCAAAAAAATTATCGTGGTTTTCTTTGTACCCCTAGTTAAGTGTTTTCTTCTGTTAGCTCCTAGCTAACTCTTTGTAACCGGTTCTGCTTTTTCAATAAAGTGGTGGGAGCAAGCTCCACAGTTGTAAAAAAAAAAATTATCTTTGTTTTCTGAATTTTGTGTTCTGTTGTAGGAGTTGAAGACTAGTGAGGTTCTAAAGCAGCTGAAGCTTGTAAACATGGTATGTTCCAATCCTACAAACTAGTCCATTTTTATTTAGAAGTATTTTGTTACTGGTTCTAGAATAAAAAAAATGCAGTATTGACCTTTTCTTTCTTGTAAACATGATATGTTCCAATCCTACAAACTAGTCCATTTTTATTTAGAAGTATTTCGTTACTGGTTCTAGAATAAAAAAAATGCAGTATTGACCTTTTCTTTCTTGTAAACATGATATGTTCCAATCCTACAAACTAGTCCATTTTTATTTAGAAGTATTTCGTTACTGGTTGTAGAATAAAAAAAATGCAGTATTGACCTTTTCTTTCATGGTGACATGTCTCTTTTGGGTTTCACCTCTAGCCTACCCCAACTTGCTTGGGACAAAAGGCTATGTTGTTGTTGTGACCTTTTCTTTCATGGTTGAGAAATCTATGAAATTTGGTAAGAGGCAAGGAATGAATGCCACAAATCTGTTACATTTGGACATGGGCAGCCTGTTTGTTTCAACTGTCTATACATAGTGATCTGTAGGGGGCTTGATCCTTACAACATACTAGTCATAGATATCTGACCGCAGTTAGGGCGTTGGTAGGCTGGATGGGAGATGGGCGAGGCTCACGGGCTGCACGAGCTGGTGTTTGGTAGGCTGAACGGGGTTGCTGGCGAGGTTTACACGGTCCTTAAAGCAGCAAAGATGCTGCATCTGGGGAAATGCAAATAAGGTCTGTTTCTACTGGGCCAGGCTCGCTAGCATGCAATGGATGGATGATTGAATCACCACCCGTCACTTTTGGCGTTGATTTTTCTCCTCTACAAGCGCTTGTCCATGGTGGGCAGCTTGCTGTCTTGCTCATCAGCTCCCTTCTCCTGTCTTCGTCCGTTTCTCTCTTGTTGCATCCCAGCCCAAACCTCTACCCTTGACTGTGCAGTGGCCGAGCCAGGCATAGTGCTCATCGACCTCAAGCTCCGCAGTCTAGGGGAGTTCATGGACAACGGACAGGATGGAGTCGGTTTTGGGTGAACGCTCGCATAGCGGCGTTGGGGAGCGCCATGCTGAGGCTGTCATGCAGCAAGAGACCCATGTTGATGGACCCTGCCACGGCATCAGTGAAGAAATTGTCTATCTCCTCGAGGGCGGTAGCATGCATGCGGCATTGACAAGCATGGCAAGTGTGCACTCGACGTCCACGAGTGAGGCGAGATGTGTGCACGGCATCTTTCGATTTGTCATATTCCATCGTTTGTGCTCACAAGGTGTTTGTACGAAAAGCCTAAGTAGCAGGGGATAGAAGAGATGGTATGGGTGGTTACTCTAGCAAATATTAGTGGCAAGGCAAGCGTAGACACTTTTGTGCCTACCAAGCACCAAATTCTCTCAAGCACAGCTCCATTGATACATCAAACCAAACAAGGCCAGTTGCACCAACTCAACCTGCCTTATCTTGGTCTGTCCCTTCTCATCCATATGGGCAACACTCATTCAGTCTAGCAATCAAGCCTTTAATGGGGCTGGGTCTTTACAAAATAGTAGGTAATGGGCCATATAGATATAGTTGATGGTTAGAATTGCTATTACCATTATGCTAATGCTTTTCAACTGTTAAAGCTACCGTATGATGTTCATGCTGTTAAAACACCATGGTTAGTGTAGAAGAAGTCTTCCGGCAATACAGACTTACCATAGTATATTGTTGTTTTTACTGATCCCTTGTGATATTTATGTCAAATTTTGGTTTAGGACATTTCTAGACAAATCCTACTCAAGTTATGGATTTTACTTGTAAACATTTTGTATCTAAGTATATCAGTCTAAACCCAATTGTCTAATTTTGTCCAATGGTTGTTTTAGTTCAAACTGACATTCTTTTATGCCAACCATATTCAGCTAAAGAATCAAGCGGTGGACCAAAACCAGAAGCCTGCTTAAAGGACAGTACAAAAGTGGGTGACTCCTTAAGAGGAGGATACCCATGATTGTATGAATGAGTTGCTGTTTGTGGCGTGATCTTGTAGCTAAGCCATCTGTAGTCTATAGAACATGTGGGAATTATGTTGTTGTAGCCTGTTAAACAAAATGATGGTTGACGCCTCCCCCTCTGTACCACCATCTTCTATAGAGTTTTGGTACACAAGAGTTGTACAACATAGATCTGTCTGCGCAGTTCAGGGAGCAGAGTGTCGCTACTGTTGTAATCGCTGCCGCCAAAAGATCCTGTGATCCTGCGCCAAATTTTGTTTCTTGGTAATTTCTGGATGAGACTGGAGGACTGAAGGGGGAAACCAAGTCAAAGTATCTGATATTATGCTTGCTACTTCATGACGACGTCTTACAAGGGATATCATTTTCTAATAAACTGACTAGCGCTTGTGTAAATCTGTATATACGTGTTTGGCATCTTGCAGTTGTAGTGTCTACATCATTATTCGCAGGAACAAAAGACCTGGAATCCACTTTCCTTGTCAATCCACGCGGCCTTTTTTCCCTGAGCACAAAATAGTACTCCCCATACTCGTATGTTTTCGTGAAAGCAGTTTTTGCTAGAAAGAAACTGTGCTCTGAAATTGCAAAGCTGTTTATTCTCAACATACCTTGCGCTAGGTATGATGATCTGAAATTGCAATGCCGTTGATTCTCTACACATTTCGTGCTAAGTGCAAAGTGTAGTTGTGAGTTAAGTCACATTGTACTTTTCGTGAAAACAGTTTTCCCTACCAAATAGTACTTACTCCTGGTGCTCTGATGATCTGAAATTGCAAAGCTGTTGATTCTCTACATTTCTTGTGCTAAGTGTAGTTGTAAGTCAAGTCACTTTTTTTTTTTTTGACAACAAGTCAAGTCACATTGACAGGAGGTTCTCTGCACGCAGTTGACACTTGCCCGAGCGATCAATCTATGCCGCCAAAACATCTCCCACACCCAGGCTGCTACACGCATGGCACACACTGTAGCCATGTTACGGTGTGCGGCTTGTATATATGAGCGTGACCGTATGAGCATCACTGACCGACCGACAACGCTCAAGAAGTTACGGGCCATGAGGACTGTCGCGACCAAAACGATCAGTGTCATCAGCAGTACTCTGAACGGAACTGACGGATCGGACGGAGGGACGGACGGTGCACAGACACCCCAGTGACTCCGCTGCCGCATGGATCGGTCAGTCACGAGCAGCAACCAATAACCATGCACTGTGTGTGTGTTCCGTCGCAGTATATAGCGAGCTCCTGGCAGCGCGACAGGAGCAGTCAATGGCACGG
>CM041629.1:1347004-1364165 GCA_023333625.1 Bothriochloa decipiens
AGTAATGCGCTATCTAAAAGGCACAATGAGTTATGCAATTCACTATTCAGGGTACCCAGGAATACTCGAAGGATATAGTGATTCAAACTGGATTACAGAAGCTGATGAGCTTAAAGCCACTAGTGGATATATATTCACTTTGGGTGGTGGTGCTGTCTCTTGGAGGTCTTGTAAGCAGACAATACTTATAAAGTCCACAATGGAGGCAGAGCTTACAGCTCTGGATACAGCCTCTACTGAGGCTGAATGGTTAAGAGAGATGTTGATGGACTTGCCTATGGTTGAGAAACCAATTCCTGCTATTCTCATAAACTGTGATAATCAAACGGGGATCACGAAGGTGAAGAATAGTCAGGACAACGAAAAAAAGTCCAGCAAACATATAAAATGTAGACTGAAGTCTGTCAGGAAATTAAGGAGCTCCGAAGTAATAGCTGTGGACTACATCCAGACAACTAAAAACCTGGCAGATCCCTTTACAAAGGGACTATCACTTACCGTGATTGACAATGCATCGAAGGAGATGGGATTGAGACCCATGTGAGTTAACCTCAGTAGTAACCCAACCTATATGATCGGAGATCCCGTAAATTAGGACCTGGAAAGAACAAGCTCTTGGTTAATGGGAGAGTACAATCTTTCCTTTTGACCCACTCCGCTGGAGATGCAGTACTCTCATCTCTATAAGGCAGGTTGACTTTGTCTTAACTGCTGTAACACCTCTGGTGTTATATTAACTAAAACCTGCCATGTCATCATATGCATTGCAAAGCATTCATGGTTAAGTCAACTTTAATGTGCATCAACTAAAATAAGTTTACATTTCATAGGTTGATTGAGTTTCTGGAATGACTTGTCACATGAAATGATAAAATCTTATTTTCGAATGTCATCGTAAATGCTTAGTTTATACTCTATGTACTTGAGGGTAAACTGTGTTTACACTAGTATCAAGCATAGTGTATAAGTCTAAGTCCAACCCTAAAAATGATTTCTATATTTGAAATTAAATTTGGATTCCCAAACTTATTTCTAAGCCTGGCTATCCAAGTTTAAATTCAAATAGGAAATGCTATAAAAGGTTTTTCAAAAGTCAATTTGGTCAATCAAGGGTGTAATTAGGTCAATGACCTAAAAATGTCCTTGAATGATGTTTGTGATCATTAATAACCAATCAATTAAATTAGAAATCAAATTGAGTTTAAATTCTATTTCAAAAACCCTTTATTTCAAACCCTAGTTTTATCCCCTTTTCTCTAATTCAAAATCTATAAGGAATTTGGAGATACTCTAAAAAGACAGTTTTTAGATCTTGACAGGAGCTACAAAGTTGGTATACAAAGTTTTTCAAGTTTCCAAAAGGAATTTCAAATTAATTTAAAAATACAGTTTCTAGCATTTATCTCCTTTTGAATTTAAAACCATAATTTAAAAATTATGCATAATTTGAGGAAACTTGGTACATGAAAAATATTTGGTTTGACAAACTCAACATTTCATAGTTTTGAAGATTCTTAAGTTTTATTGAAAAATCAAAAGTAATTTTAAATACTTGTTTTTAGGGTTTAATTTCCTTTTCAAATCTGAATTCAAATTTCAAAATCTAAACAGGATTTGAAGATACCCATTAAAGGAAAAGTGTAGCTCTTGAAAAGTTATGCAAATGATATTTTTGGAGATTTTCAAGTTCTTATACGAATTTTAAAGTAATTTGTATTTTGAACCGAATGGCAATTCTATAAATAATTTGAACAGCATCTAACCCTATCGGCGAACGCCATGGCCGGCTTCACACCGCGCGCCGCCGTCCACCGCCGCACCTTCTCGGCCGCCCGCGCGCTCACAGACGCGCGAAGGTTCACCGTCGTCGTGTCACCTGCTCCTTCATCGCCCCGAGCTATAAATACCGACCGGACGTAGCCGTTCTTTTCCTTTCTTCCTCCCGCCACCGCCGCCGACGACCCCGCTCCGCCGCCGAAATTCGCCGTCGACGCTCAACCTTTGTCCAATTGCTCTTGCCCAAAGCTCCGCAACTTCTTCACGGTCCTTTTGGGCCAGTTCATGCCTGCTCTCCTTACTCGAGCCACCCGCACGCCACCTGCTTCTCCGCGGCCGGTCAGCCGAGCCGCCGCGCCATCTCCGCCGTTTGCCGTCGCCGGAGGTGAAAATATTTTACCTTCGATCCTTTTATCGTGCTCTCCGTGTTATCCTGCGTCTGATGCGCACCTTGGTTTTAGCAGCGCATTACCGGAGGTCGACGTAACACCGTCGTGCCATCGGAGCGCCACCGCCGCCATCACCGCCGTCGACCGCAGCTCAATCCAGCCCCTCCGGACCTCCCTTAACGTGCGCATCAGCGCCGTGGTGAGCTCCTGCGTCTATTCGTGTTATCAATTTCATCCATCTCGCATCGGGAGTTGTTGTAGTGCAGTTCGAAGTCGTCGGAGTCCTGCTCGAGGGCTCGGCCGACGAATTCGAGGGGGTGACGGTCGAGGTGCGGGCTCGAACCGAGGGATCGAGCCGAGGGATCGAGTCGAGGGCTTGAATCGAGGGGTGCACTGTCCTCGAGGGATAGTCGAGGGGTACATTGTTCTCGAGGGGCAGTCGAGGGTTGCACTGTTCTCGAAGGGGTCGAAACGAGGGGTGTACTGTTTTCGAGGGGAGGCTCGTTCGTCGGGCAGAGTTCCGTACTCGAGGGGAGGCTCGTTCGTCGGGCAGAGTTCCGTACTCGAGGGGAGGCTCGTTCGTCGGGCGGAGTTCCGTCCTCGAGGGGAGGCTCGTTCGCTGAGGGAAGTTCCGTCCTCGAGGCTGGTTCATTCGCTCGAGCGAAGTTCAGTCTTCGAGAGGATGCCCGAATTGTAACCTCGAATGTACAGTACCTAACCAACCGATAGATCCTCGAGCAGGCTTTGGTTTCGAGCCGCCATAGCCCGTCCGTGAGTTAGTCGGGCATGTCTTAGCCTGCGGACCCTCGAGCGTCGACAGCCAGCTCGAGGCATCGCCGGTCAACCCCGGCGGGGTCGGCTGTTGACCCGGAGACACTGTGCCGATTTTATTTTTTTCTATTTTTAGAAAATGATTTAAATGCTATTTTCTTTGATAATTCATAGTAATTCATATATAGCTCCAAAAATTCTAAAAATTTTTGTGAATGTTCTTTATGATGTTATCTACTTAGGAAAAATATGAAATGCCAAATTTGATAACTTTAATTTTTATGTCCTTATTTAATGCTTTTAAATAATTAATTAACCCCTTTAGTTAAAATTAATCATTATAGGATTTGTTTGACTTTGGGATTGATTGATGACCTTAGGTCATTAACCCTAATGACCTTTGGCACTTTAATTAATTGTTTGTGCTTACCTTAATCATGTCATTAGGGCTTAATTAACGTTATTTTATGTGTTTAATTAAATATAAAAATGACGCAGATAACCCTAACAAATTATATAAGCGAAGTTTTGTTGGCTTGCAACTTTATCATTAAGAAAAGTTGTACTCAAGCACTTAATTTGATCATGCACTCATCAAGCATCATGTTTACTATTCCATCATGTAAAGCATATTAATTATCGAATAGTTTCCGTTAACGGAGAGTTAACGTATCACTCAGATCCGAAAGACGAGCAGATCCAAGAATCGAGAATTAATTCAGAGTTCGAGAACTTCTACCCCGAACATCAAGGCAAGCCCCGGATGCATCTAAACCCTATTCTATTTATAAATGTTTTACTGCTTCAGCTCTGCTATGTTGCATTCAGTAATAGGAGTTGAGTGAAAACCCACAAAATTGCATTACCTGTCTTATCCCTTATTCCTTGTTACCTACTAAAAGATAAGTAGTAATGCTTAGCCCTGCTCATTTATTTATTTATTCAAAGGCAGAAGAATGAAAAAGATGAGATTGGTTTTATTGTTGAAATCTTGATGATAGTAATAAATCGAGTCCGGACGGCGAACTTGCACTGGGAATGGAGTCCCTCTGTAGTGTTCTCGTCTGTTGATGCCCTAGGTCCCGTGCGATGGTGACCTGTCGATAATCGAGAAACTAGAAAATCCACATGCATGAAGTGGTATACGGATGGTTGGAGCCGTGTATGCCATGGAGTGACCTAGCGTGGGGCCAGAGAATCCCATCTGTGTCATAGTGTGTTTTACTGTGGGGTTAAGTTCCCATGTATCTCGGTACGCTGGGCCGCAGAGCTCACGTGTATCATGTGGTGATATACGGCTGAGGTTGTTATCCTGGTATATCGGTGTACCTGGGGTGCTTCGGAGTTAAAGTCTCCGGTATGCCCAGTCGCCTAGGTCCCAGCTGGGTATGAAAATGGATTCGAATCGCCGTTGCTTCTCGGAGAAGAAGACTCGATCACTGATCATCATCGTAGTAATAACTTGAACAAAAGTTAAGATTCAATAATGAAGTTGAGTGATAATGGGAGTTAGCCCAAGCAAATTTCTCTTTCTACAAAGCTTTTACGCAAAATTTCTTATCTCCTGTAGACCTTACCTTGTCCCTCTAGCCTGCATTTCTGTTTTCTCTACCCTTCTCTTTCGTCGGGTCAGTCTTGTTGAGTACTTTGTACTCAGGGTTTGTTGAACCCTTGTTGCAGGTGAGCCTCATGGGCAGGAGTGCTTTGCCTCCTGCTGCATGACAGTCGTCGAGGAAAGCGACGAAGAGTAAAGGAGTTCAGCTCTTGGGCAGAGCTTTTGTTAATATTGTAATCTACTGCTACTCCACTACTATTATGGTGTATATAATCCAAACTTATTGATGTAAATATTTGAAAGTTAGAGTTTTGTAAACTTATGTTATTGTAAGTCTTCCGCTGTTTTACTCCGTGGTACTTTATTTATATGAAACTGTTGTAATACTACAATATCTCTCTACAACGATTGATCCTGCTCGGAGAATCGTGGATGATTCGGGATTTACCCGACAGACTTCTTAAGTTGTATGGAACACAGTCATGGTTATTTGGAGTCTGTTTAGACAATAATCATGCGTGTGGGCCGTATGATTTAGGAGGTTCTGCCACAACTGTGAGCCCAACTGTTAGTCGCAGTTTATAAGAATTGGGTATTCTTTAATAAGCTCATGAAGTGAGTTAGGAGTATGACTCATACGCTCCACTCGCGGGGTTGGCTATGGCATCCTAGTATCAGTCAAGACTTCAAGTGAAGCCTATTCGTACCAAACTGCCAATCCAAGGCCTAGTTCATTGTGCAGTTGCGGATGGGCCTATCTTATTGTTCTAGGTGAATGTTCAACCTTAACCGGTCTCCACTGAATAGCTGGTATATTAACAGTACTGTGGTACAGGGAGTATGACTCGCGTGCCCTTGGGATGTGGTGGAGGATTATTAGATGTTTTGGGCCATGGGCCAAACAATTCCAAATAAATCCCAAAGGCCCACTCACATATGCATGTACATATATGGAAAGATGGGGGGACTTTAGTCCCACCTTGCTACTTCAAGAGGAGTGAGGCCAACTTAAATAGCTGAGCTATCTCTATCTTGTTGGAGCTATTGGGGAGAGGAAAAGGAAGAACCACACGCGCGCTCGCTCGCCTCGCCGGGCCGGGCGGGGCGGGGCGGGGCGGGGCGGGGCTAATGGGCGCGCACGCACGACATGCGCATGAATGGTCCACCGATTTCCCGCTCCGACCCTTGCGGGTGCGTGGCCTCCTTTTGTCACTCTGAATTTTTGCATGCATGGAGAAAATTACGCTGGCCTATTTGGTAAGCAATTATTCTCGTATTATGGTAAGTGCACAAACGACAGGTCAATTACCATAATACTGTGATTGAGCGGCTAATTACTTTCCTATTTGCTGCGACGCGTGTATAAATATGATGCGAGACGTCGTCCTCAGTACCGAGAGATTCATCTCTTCCTCGCCACAGTGCTGCGCTGCCGCCGTCTTCCCCATCCCGTCGCCGACGTGCCATCGGTGTCGGGAGAGCAGGCTCCGAAGCTTACGTCTCCTTGCGTCCCTGCACGGGGTAGGGGGCGTATCAGGTTTTTGGGAAACGCCATCGCGACTGTTCGCTGGACGTCTTCTTCCCTCTACACCGCTGATCCACACTTCAGTAGACGGTCTGTTACGTCTTCCTTCGCCGGCAATCCCACTGTAAGAATATCGATTCTCTCTCCGTTGTTCGTTCTCGCATTCTCTTTGTTGCTATTATCAAATCACATACTCGTGGTACATGCTGTTGGTCTTTTTCTCATTGTC
This sequence comes from Bothriochloa decipiens, assembly GCA_023333625.1. Classification (NCBI taxonomy): domain Eukaryota; kingdom Viridiplantae; phylum Streptophyta; class Magnoliopsida; order Poales; family Poaceae; genus Bothriochloa; species Bothriochloa decipiens. The sequence goes on from CM041629.1 coordinate 1,353,250, forward strand.
GAAATTAATTTATACATCGCTAAATTACTCTTGTTTCTAACATTGGTTACGTTGTGTCGGATTTATTCACGTCCATGATCTAGCATAAGCAAATTGCCTAATAAATATCAAAATATGGCTTTAGACCTTCTAAAATTAAGAAGAGATGCACCTCTAGCTTGAGGTGCTCGTAGGTCTCCAATGTGCACGTGAAAACCGAAAGGCGAAACTACATGCCAATGTGTTCTCTAAAGCCAGATTCAAAAAAAATAGGTAGGGGCATTCCCCTATTGATTCGGTCAAAAAAATAGAGAGTTTTATAGTGTTGTTTTCAACAGTGTCATATCATATACAAATGAAATGACATCCGGATGAACGTCCACTCTTAATTTCCACTTAATGAAAAATGTGCTAAAGCATGCTCTTGAAAAAACATCCACTCTCGATAGAGATTTTCATTGTATAATTTTATTAGCATTTAATTTCATGACACATTGTCTACTCTGAGTGGAACACTCTCCTCAGCTGTATGATTTTGAGTCCAGTGTTTGTTGAAAAAACTGGTCTAGGCAGACTTTGTTTTTTTTTTTCCTTTTTTGTCTAATAGAAAACGTGATAAAGATTTTTCTGTTCTTTCTAAAAATAGACTTTAAAGTTTGTCCATTTTTTCATATGATTGATCCGAGGAGCACGTACAGGCTCACGCCCGCAACAAGTTGAAGCACATAACCTGATCACCACTAACGTCTCCACCTGCATGGACACATGAAACATAAAGGATCCAAATAGTTTCCAAAAGATGAGTTCAAACTAAACTAGATTTTGATTCACCATTTGTTTCTTTTAATATGTTTATTAAAAAATACGAGTATGTTTAGACTGTATTTTTTTCATGAACATTTTCTAATGAAGCTGGAACAATTTTTATTTTATTTAGCAAGATAATGCCCGAGGTCGATGAGACTAATTACTGTATTTTTAGGACACACAATTATCCATGTTTTGGAGAAAATGGTTCCATGTTTCATATTGAGAAGGATGTTCCAACTTCACATTGCAAAGGTGGTTTAAAGTAGGTTAGTCTCAGTGGAATTTTTGTATGAGTTTCATCTGCATTTAATAGGCTACCGCATAGATAATTTTGATGATATGATAATGTTTCTTAAAAAGAGAGAGAAACAAGTCTATATGAGTCATGAAATTATTTTTTTTGGCATGATATAATAGAGGAAACTATTTATTCAGAACACATGTTTCATACTTGTTTGGCACTGTTACACAAGAAAAATAGTAAAAAACAAAATAAAGAAATAAAATAAGAAAAAAATTGCAAACAAATTTTGCAAAAAAGGAACGGCCCAGGGGGAAAAAACGGCCCAGCAGAAGCTCAGTGCGGGTGCGTCCCCCCATCGGCCGAACAGCTACGGACTGGTATACCGCCGCCGTCGTTCACGCCGCGAGTTCTCGCTCACTCTCTCGCGACGACGACTGGGCTACCGCCGCCGCCGCCCTACGCCTGGTGCCATTCGCGACGAGCGCACACCAGGTTTGTTCTCCCCTTCTCTTCCCTTCCTGCCGTGGGAAACCGAGCAAGAAAACCCTAGCTTAGCTTACCAGATTCTGATCTTTGGTTACTTTGTCAGGGTACAGTGTGTGTTGCTTGCGATTCGTGTATCCCGGAGCAAGCTTCATACAACACGAGATAGAAGATGGGTATCCTTGAGAGGATCAAGGAGATTGAGGCCGAGATGGCTCGGACTCAGAAAAACAAAGCAACAGGTTTTGCCTGTTCCTTACTGCTACACAATTCATGTTTAGCGTCTCTTTTTTCCTTTGAATGAAACTGTGCTGCAACGTTTCCAGAGGAGCACATACCTAACCATGAATTGCCTTCCAGCAGGTTTTGTATCTAGAATATCTGATCGTATTCCTGTTCAGTGCTATAGATGTTTATGATGATGACCTCAAACTGTATCATTTGACCATGTGCTTGTAGATTCATAACAAATTTTAAGATGTAGACATATTTTGGACTAGTTAATTAACCAATATCACTTTTCTTTTGTAATATAAATATTTTACTCAAATCAGTTAAGTGTTGATGAACAACCAGTCACATTCTATCATCTATATGCAAACAGGTGTGACATTCTCTGCCCTGACATGGCCATGGATCTTAATCAACACAATTGCTTTCTTTTTTTAAAAAAGAAGGAAAATCATCATAAATGCCTATACTTTACCTATGAGTACCTTTTGGTTGCTGCATTTTCCCCTAATTTTGCAGCATGCTGTATCTGATAATGTTTTCCATTGTCTGTCATTCAGAATATCATCTTGGACAACTTAAGGCAAAGCTAGCAAAGTTGAGGACACAACTATTAGAGCCTCCAAAGGTACCAATGGGGTTGTGAAACCATGTCAGGAATTCAGAATCTTGAAATTCGTTTACTTATGTCTGTGGTAATTTGGGTTGCAAATTAGACCATGAAGTGAAGCTAGTATTTGTTGTTTTCATTCCTTTAGTTTTGTAAGTAGCAACATAAGTAGCAGCCTTAATGTGGGACGTATTTGTTTCATCTCACCTGACATTTCATTTGGTCATACAGGGTTCCAGTGGAGGTGGAGATGGTTTTGAAGTCACAAAGTTTGGGCATGGTCGCGTTGCACTTATTGGATTTCCCAGGTCTCCTCCCACTTGAGCCTTCAACTTTACCTGAAAGTCAAGTGTTTCAAAGCTTTCAGTTTCAGTTTGTAAGAGTGGATTTGCCATTCTTGAAGTCTGTTTAATCAAGTAAACAACCTTATATGTTCAACTCATTTGTTGCCTTTTATTTTTGACTCATGTATGTCTGGCAAACTAATGCTCATAGCTACTGCCTTGTATACATTGAAATTCAATGTATGAATATTTGATTACTAAGTAGCTTTTTTTTTCTTATTGGTAATGCTTTGCATAAAATGTTCAGTGTTGTCAACCAATTAGATTTAGATTATAATAACTGCTACCTCAGATCTGAAATATAAGCTCATTTAGGATATGAGGTCAAATCTTTTAACTTTGATTTGACAATATCTTCGAAATCATATAGATTTACAGCATAAGATTAACATTACTAGATTCATTTAAAAAAATCACTTTTATACTAGATAACTATTCTATATAAAATAGCATATTGACATATATATTTAATTATATTCCTATAGTTCAAGGGTCATATTGGAGGCCACGGACTGTGGTGATGTTCCAAGCAACTTGTATTTGGATTTACAGCATAAGATTGACATAACTAGAACCATTGTAAGAAAATAGTTTATACTACTTAAAATTGTATTGTCATAGGTGTTCATATTCCTAGTCAAGGGGTCATATCGGTGGGCTTGGTGATGTCCTTATTTGGGTTCAGAGGTAGTGCAATATATGTCTCAAGTGTTGTGACTTGTGAGAATGTCTTGCAGTGTTGGAAAGTCAACTCTTTTAACGATGTTGACTGGGACACATTCTGAAGCTGCATCATATGAGTTCACAACACTTACTTGCATTCCTGGAATTATTCATTACAATGATACCAAAATCCAGCTTCTTGATCTTCCTGGTATCATTGAAGGAGCCTCTGAAGGCAAGGGGCGTGGTAGGCAGGTAAATACTGCTAATACTTTTTTTTTTGTGTACGTTGATTTCTTTTATCTGAATACCATTTAGTGAATTGTTTTTTACTAATACGTCGGTGATATTTTTCAGGTTATTGCTGTTGCAAAGTCATCAGATCTTGTGCTGATGGTTCTGGATGCCTCAAAGGTTAGTATTTGATTGAAGAACCTTTGCTTCACTTCTATTGCTATTTTTATTCTATCCTTAGAATAGCTAAGAAGGGCGGCCCTGGTGCAAGCGGTAGAGCTTTACCGCCTGTGACCAAGAGGTCCAAGGTTCAAGCCCCAGCCTCTGCACATTTGTGCAAGGATAGCTGCTGGCTATTTTCCCTTCCTCAGACCCCGCAGTGCGGGAGCCTACGGCACTGGGTATGCCCCTTAGAACAGCTAAGTTTTCAAAGCATGTTAAGAATTTTTGTTAGTGAGAGGGAAGGGTCACATGCCAAGTTTATGGGTATTGTGTGCCTCTCATAAACAGATTATTTCGGTCCTCATAATTTAATCTAATTCCTGACAAGAGCAAAAATGCCATGTTTTCCTTACCAGAATAATTTGACTATTGAAGTTCTTAGAAAACTACTTTTTGCAATCAAGTTTCTTGACCAGCTTTCTTTGCAAATATATATTAAATCACAAAATTGTCATATCAGAGGTGCATGCAACAAAATGGACAGTTACAAAAAAGACATTATGGAAGAAACTATAACTTGATAAGAAAAATCAGTAGAAGGATAGACAATTAGGAGAGTGAATGCAACAAAGATAGAAGCGCTAGGAAAATTCACTGTGGTTTGGTACTGTCCTACTTTGCTGGGCAAGGGTTTGGTGGCAAGTGGCACAGATAAATAATGTTGCCCTTATTCAAATTGCATGTTAGTTGTTTGATTTGTTCTACCATATCTATTTTCAGCTTTTTAGTTGTAACTAAAAACCCATAGTGTTATGTGCAAGTTGTTGAGCCTCAAATCCACATCACTAAAAGTATTTGCTTATATCTGCTGAACTGTGTTATGTTCTTGCAGATACATCTAGGCAACATCTTTTATAAGCAATATGATTACTTGAAAATCTGTTCTTAAATATTTTTCATGGAACCTTTTAAAAGGAATATAGTTGCTTGAAAGTTCTTCCATAATCATAGTGGATTATGGCGTAGGTCAAGGGTAGACGGTTTGTGTGTCAGGTGTGATGTGATGGTGTTTCTTAGTGTGTATAAGATGATGAACTACGGACGAGCTACCTGTTCTTTACTCCCTCCGTACCCATAAAACAAGTCGTTTAGGACAGCGACACGGTCTTCAAAACACAACTTTGACTTCTTATTTCTGGAAAAATATTTATCAAAAAGCGATATATGTATATTTTTATGAAAGTACTTTTCAAGATAAATCCATTCATATGATTTTCATATTTTGAAACTCAACAAGATTTATTCATCATTTACATTCCCGAGGTTTGACTCAAAGCTTGTCCAAAATGACTTGTTTTATGGGTATGGAGGGAGTATATGTTATTACAAATGTTTTCAGCCTTTACCTCATTTCCATTTGTTTATTACATAACCGTTCTAAATTTCATTTCAGAGTGAAGGACATCGCCAAATATTAACCAGAGAACTGGAAGCTGTTGGACTCCGTCTTAACAAAAGGCCTCCCCAGGTATGTATATGTATGCATAGTTGAAAGTGTGGAAAATATGAACTAATGTAGAAATCGACACAAGTATACTTATAGAACACTTAAATTGTTAGATCTTCGGGTGCTCAGATAAGTCATTCTTTAAATGTGGTTCGAAGAATGGAACATTCTGAACATGATGGGACAATTCTGGTACATAGGTCATGTACGTATGTCAGGCCTACAGTGAAAGGCAGTGTCTAAATCATGACTCATGATCCTGAAGTCACCAACCAATGGATTCCACTTTCCATGGCACCCACCTAGGGTGCCTCCGGAATCTGTACTGGATGACCTGTATTGCATGGCCTTCCAAACCTATCATTCCATGGAGCTCTGTCTGACTAGGTGCATGATTCATCCAGACCATAATTGCAATCAATTGTATTTTTCTATGCTAGTATTGTATTCTTAATTATCGTATAGTAGTCAAAAGTTTGTTCAGCTAATGGATCTCACAGACCTGCACTCCTACTCCATAGTCCTTACTCAGCAGGAACATACATTAATTTCGCATGCAGTAACATCAAGATGTGAAACGCAGGTATATAGTCATATAGGTAGGCTTGGGTCCGCAATCATACAGGTGCACAATGTCAATGGCATAAAATGAGTCTTGTATCTACACAAAACACTATTTAGAATTTGTTACCTGTTGAAATTGTCACATCTATGACAAGATGCAACATTTTGGGCGCTATATTATGTGTATGTTGGATGCTGATATTGTGGTATGGAGGGTGGAAGTTAAGGTTCGACTTCCATGGGCAATTTAGCAAGCTCCAAATCACCTTTTTACTTCTTACTGAACATTTTTACCCTATACTACATGAATTTTGAATTGTTATCTTATTGACAAGTGCTGACCATTTAATTATGTAACTTGACCAACGAACTCTATGACCATAAGATCTCTTGGAGGAGGCCTAAATATGTAGTTTTGTGTCACCGGCTATACTCTGTTGCTTCTGACTTATGGGGTGTGCACTTATACATTTTATGTTCCCTCTTGGTACCCTTTTGTACAAATAGATATACTTCAAAAGGAAGAAGACTGGCGGGATTTCTTTCAATACCACTGTGCCTTTGACTCATATTGATGAGAAACTCTGCTATCAGATTCTGCATGAGTACAAAATTCACAATGCTGAGGTGCGTGGACATGCTTTTGGGTACGCTTGTGCATGTCTGTCAACTGAACTATTTTGTTTATTTAGGTATTATTCCGTGAAGATGCTACTGTGGATGATCTCATTGATGTCATCGAAGGAAATCGAAAGTACATAAAGTGTGTTTACGTATATAACAAGATTGACGTTGTTGGTATCGATGATGTGGATAAGCTTGCTCGGCAACCAAATTCACTAGTGATCAGCTGCAATTTGAAGGCATGTTTCATCCATCACCTGCATATCTATCACATTTTGTCATGATCCTTGTTTTGTTTGTCGTCCCCGAATGTTATATTGCTTTATTGGCATCTTTAAATGGCGGTACACTTTTGAGTTCTCCACAGTTGATTCTGCTTTATATCTCTTTATTTTTCATTGTAACTGAAACTATTTATTATTTGCAGCTGAACTTGGACAGGCTACTGGCAAGAATGTGGGATGAGATGGGCCTAGTGAGGGTGTATACAAAGCCACAGGGCCAGCAGCCTGATTTCACAGATCCAGTTGTTCTTTCTACTGTACGTTCTCTTCCCTTCCCTTGGTTGCTTTTCGCTCCTTGCTTTTCCAAGGAACAGGGGCAACAGGCGGGTTGACACCTGTTTCTTATGCCATCAGGACAGAGGTGGTTGCACAGTCGAGGACTTCTGCAATCATATCCATAGAAGTTTGCTCAAGGATGTGAAGTATGTGCTTGTATGGGGAACCAGCGCGAGGCACTATCCACAGCATTGCGGTCTCAGCCATGGCCTTCAAGACGAGGATGTCGTCCAGATAGTAAAGAAGAAGGTTATGATCTGCCATTATCTGATTTGGTCACACCTCGACACAGTTTTATATATAAAGACAGATAATTATTATTACCTGTTTCCCCCCTGCTTTAATGGTTGTTCCAATAGCTGCCTGTGAAGGCACTAAAACCTGTTAAGTGAAACTTTCAGGAAAAGGAGGAGGGTGGACGAGGCCGGTTCAAGTCACACACAAATGCACCTGATCGGATATCTGATAGGGTGAAGAAAGCTCCACTGAAGACATAACTGAGTCCCTGAACGTGTTGCGGCCAACTTTCTCCAAATCAGATGGACAACCTCGATCGAGAATTCGAGATGATATAATCCAGAACTAGCTGAGCCGTGGCGTGCTACTTTTTGCAGTCTTGTTTTGTAATTGTACCACAACAGAAGGGCCATGTATGGAGTACTCCATTCCACCATAGATAGTAAACCTTCCGTATCTTGTCACAGTACTCAATACCAATGAACGGTGCTGCATCTTGCTAAGATAATGTGGGCCTATCACTGTGTGTTACCTACTAGGTAGGTAGATATACCAAATACTAGCCAACTTATTGCAGTTGTGAGAACATTTGCTTGTCATCAGCAGTCCTGCATCAATGGCAGTTTGTGGAAAAATTTGCTTATCATCAGCAGCCTAGCCTTTGCTGGGGGAAACATTTGTTTGAGAGACTCGTCTCGTCTCGTCCCCATAGCTTGGAATGCACAATGCAGGGCCAGTTCATGGAGGAGGCGGGCGGTGGTACTGCCGTACGCTTCCTGTCTCCTGCGCCTGGCCTGTGTGCTCTGCTCTTGATTGACTCTTTGGATATATGGATACAGATGTAGGCGCGCGGCCGATGCGCATGCAGAGTTGGATTTCCAGGCGTCTGGTAGCATCGATCGATCCAATAAGTTTCAACGCCTTGCCAGTTGTTACATCAATTTGCATTGACCACCAAAGGAGATTAAATTAAATTAGAGTAACATGAGAATACCAGTCAACCTTCAAATCATTCGCCAGTTTAACCACAAAGAAAGATGCTACAATTCTACGAATCATTCGCCAGTTTAAACATTTTTGAAACTAGAAACGCTCCTTGATGGACTTGACGGAGTCTAAGATCCTAAAATAATGGTGGAACAATGCAGTCACAAGATAAAAGCCGTCGATTCTTCTAATACATGCCTCGGTCCTCTCAGATGTGCACATCATCACCTCTTCAGAATCGTCCTATTGACCTCGGTTTTCTCTTCTACTGAAAGAACTGAGTTCATGCGTGCACCAAGCCTGTGGATAGCCACCTCTTATCCTCCAATACCAGACAGGACACTCGGGCCTTGTGGGAACATATCCTTGAGGGCTGAGATGGTAAGCAACAGTATCAACTTGAAATGAAGTTCTTAAAGATCGATACCTCTCTGTCCTGCTGATGCCTCTAGACTCCGATGTAGTTCTTCTAAAGGCTCACATCAGGCTCTAGAGGAGCAACCTTGTTTAAGCGAACCGAAGCGAGTTCCAATTCCATTCCATTTTCCTACACTCCTCCAACACAAACTGCTTGGAGGAGGTGGATCTGAAATGTTTGGAGGCAATTGAACTGTCATCTTGGGTCCCATGACGGCCACCAACTCTGGGAGATGACTGATGAGGCGGCCCAGCCGAGCCCCGGAGCCGCACGGGTTTGGGTTGGGCGCCGTTCCTTTTCCGTTCCTCGTCGTCATCGGGTCCTTCGCGCCGTCCCTCTCAGTTTCTCCGCGCCTCTCCATGGCCCCAAAACCCTAGACTGACCCCGCCTTTGCTCGTTCGAATTCCCGGCCGCCGCTTCTCCGCACAAAATGCCGCCGCTGACGGCGGAGCACGCGAACCTCGTCCTGGACCACTTCGTGGGCAACCCCTCGGTCCCCGCCGCAGTCGTCGATGCGCTCTGCGCCAAGCTCCCCTTGCCCTCCAACCCGACCCCGCGCCTCCGCCGCGCGCTCCTCCTCCGCATCCTCGCCGACGACCCGGTCTCGGAATCCTCTCTCAAAACCATCCAAGCCCTGGCCTCGCTCCCCGCCTCCGGCGACGCCTCCGCCTCCCACATCGGCGTCGCGGCATTCCTCGCGGCCTCCGCGCCCGACTTCGACGCCGCCGCCAGGGAGCTCTTCGCGCGCCCCACCGGCCGCGCGCGCCGCGCGGTCCACGAGGGAGGTCCCCTCGCGCTCGCCTCCCATGTTGTCATCGCCACAGCGGACCAGTTCGAGGCCGCCATCGGCAACTCCTCCTCTCAGACCATCCTCAGGGGCCTGTGGGGCAACCGGACCGCTGCGGAGGAGCGGGTCAGGGACCTCCTCGCCGCCGAATGGGCCGCGATTGGGCCGTCCAAGCTCGAGGCAGCGGCTGAGCGGATCGTCGGGGATGGGGCCGTCGAGACATGGCGTGCCGCGGATGAGGCTACCCGTGCCAAGCTCCGCATCTTGGGTGAGGACTTCTTTTATTCCTTTTTGGTTGCGTGTGGCAGCGCATGGCACTGTGGTTTGATGAGTAAAATCTTTTGGTAGCCTCTGAATTGGATGAGTTTGGATGCTACATAATTATGCTCATAACATTTCTCTCTATCCCGGACCCATGTAGATCAGTTTTGGTTTCATCTCTTTGGGCCAGCTCTAGGTCTTTATGTGCATTGTTAGCTGCTAGGTGTTTTTTTTTCCCCCTAATTTGCTATCATTCTGGTGTTCACAAGGTCATGGACCTTGTAGCCTATAATTGATTATATCAAATGAAATTTACAGCTGGGGAAGAAAAAACACGTGAGATTCTCAGCAAACTTGAAGAACCTACCTCCAGTGCAAATCCAATTTCAACAGCAGCTGTTGAGAATGACCTCCGCAGTGTTGCCGAGGATCCGCTTCCAGCTGCCAAGGCAGTTGCAGATGAGGTATTGGCTGCAAGGATGGATAAAGGAGTTAGCTTGAATGCTGAACAAGTAAGAGTTCAGCCAACAACTTGTGGCGCTGCAGGCCTGAGTACTCTTAATGATAAAGACAAGGGTCCAAGTAGAGGCAAACGTCACAACATTATGGATCGGAACCCAACAGCACGGACCTCTCAGGTTTGCATTTGTTTTTAAAATATTTTTTCTTTGCTTTTGAACATTGTCCATGCTGTACTTGCTTTGGTTGTTAAATTGGATTTGTGATTCCAATAGCTAGCTTTTGTTTCCATTGCGATTGAAAATGGTATATCAGCACCTATACCATGCCAATATTTTGTGTTAAACATTGGCTGTGTACTTTTTGTATTGTTCTATTGATTAAGTTTTCAGTATGAATTGTTCTCTATATTGCCAAGTTTCTGCTCCTGCCCACATTTCCTGTGTTTTCTGCAAAATCTGGATGATGTCTTTGGAAATATTTGAGGGCATATGTGCTCTTGGTAGGATGCTTTGACCATGACAAGAAATAATCAAATTAGGTCACAAAACCTAATAGTTGTAGGATTTTGCTTCACTTTAGTAAGTTAGCTACTGAAACTAGGACTTCGGATTATGAATTCTCCACTACAGTCCCTCTTTGCGTGACACTTAAAAGTAAACTTACTGTAGTCTAATTTGAGCTCAATCAAGATACCTCATACCATTTTAGGTAGCTTATAAGATAGCTCAGTATCATAACCGCAAAATGTT
>CM041629.1:1364175-1418123 GCA_023333625.1 Bothriochloa decipiens
CCTTGCCATTTCAAGACTGTCCTAATCATAGTGCCATTTCAATTCTTGTTTCAGACTCCTTGCAATTGCTGAGGAGACCTTCACAGAGTTCCTCTCAAAGGCTACTGGGACAGCTATTGATTGGGTCCAGATGCCTGGGATGAAGGTTATATGTCAACTCTCAATTCTTGTTTTTTGGCTTAGGTTACATTTTTTTTTCGTGCTAGGGTGCTAACTACATTCTGTGAATCTAGAACCAAGGTGCTAACTACATTCTGTTTTTTTATTAGCCTGGTCCGGATTCGATTGGTATCGTGGCCATTTCGCATGGTTGTCGTGGTGTTGCTGCCCGCGCATGTGGTTTGGTGAATCTAGAACCAACAAAAGTAAGTATTTAAATTGTTTGGGACCTTGTGCTGACTACATTCTTGTTTTCTTTGTTCTGGTCTGTACATTTGCAAGTGATTTGTGTAATTATTTGACATACCTCCTTACATCTGAGCAATCTCGAACAAACTCATGGATCAATTTATACGATCTGACAAAGGCCCTTGGATATGCGTATCATTCACTGATACAAATTTTAGCATTTTCTTTCAAGAAGTTATTTGATCCTGATGTAGCTATGTTATGCAGGTCAGAGAGATCTTGAAAGATCGTCCCTCTTGGTTCCGTGATTGTCGAAGCCTTGAAGTGTTTACAATGTTTCCAGCTGGAAATGGGGGAACAGTTGAACTTATCTACATGCAGGTGGGCAATTTTATTTTGCTTCGTTGGTGATGTTTCTTTAACATTTCTTGAGAACTGCATGACTCATTATGTCGATGGTAATATTTGTATGTTGCTACAGATGTATGCCCCAACAACTTTAGTCCCTGCACGTGATTTTTGGACATTACGATACACAACAACAATGGAAGATGGTAGCCTTGTGGTATGTGATCTGAACTGCAGTTTTGTTGCTTTTATAACGAAGGAACCAGGACACTTGTATTTGCTAATCTTCCTCCATCTTCAAGGTCTGTGAGAGATCCTTGAGTGGTTCTGGAGGCGGTCCAAATGCAGCCTCTGCACAGCAATTTGTTAGGGCTGAGATGCTTCCAAGTGGGTATTTAGTTCGCCCATGCGAAGGTGGAGGTTCGATTGTGCATATAGTGGACCATCTAGATCTCGAGGTCTCATTCCCAGCTTTTATTTATTTTTCGTTTATCTTTTGATGTTTAGTCTGTATGTTGTCCGTTAATGATTGTATTGGGTTTCATCTTTCAGGCATGGTGCGTTCCTGAAGTGCTTCGACCACTGTATGAGTCTTCTAGAGTAGTTGCTCAGAAAATGACTACTGTGGTACGTGCTTACTGTATTTTTTTTTTGCCCCTATGTTTTTTTAGGTTAAAGCTTTTGATTTGTGTTTTTGAAAAGGTCACCAATAATCAGTTTCTATTTATTCATGAATGAAAAGTTCTGTTTTATATGTTCTAAGTAATGACTGGCTGTATAGTTGGTTGCATTTAGTTCTGTGGACGTGTTTGAATAGTTCATTCTTAGCACTATACTTCATGCTAGCTGCTCTGTGTATCCAGGCACTGCGCCACCTTAGACAAATTGCTCAAGAAACAAGTGGAGAAGTGGTGTACGCGTTGGGAAGGCAACCTGCAGTCCTACGGACATTTAGTCAAAGACTAAGCAGGTAATTTTATTTTATTAAACTTTAACCCCAACTCTCATGTACATCTTGTTGTCTAATTTAAAACGTACAAAATTTGTTGTTCTTCCATTAGGGGGTTTAATGATGCCATTAGCGGTTTCAATGATGATGGCTGGTCTGTAATGGGTGGAGACGGCATAGAAGATGTTGTTGTTGCTTGCAACACAACCAAGAAAATTAGGAATAACAACAATGCTGGGCTTGCATTTGGAGCCCCTGGAGGCATTATTTGTGCGAAGGCATCCATGTTACTGCAGGTAAGGTGATCATTATCTGTATGAAGTCATTATTTCTACAGTCCTCATATTTTATGTTTAGAAATGGGGTGAAAGCAGGGACCATTGCATATTGCAGTGTGCACAAGTAAACAAATGAATAGCAGAGTTTCATTACATTAAATTGTACCTCGTAACAGAAAACATTATATCATCCTTGTTTGATTTGCACTTTATTGGATACATATCTGGCTGTGCATGTTATTTCTGGTAACATCTGTGCATTGAGAGTTAATGGTTCTTGTACCACAATTAGTGTTAAGCAGAAAGAGGCTCGATATATGTCTTTTTTATTGTAATAACATTGTACACCAGAGATTTAGGAATTCTGCTTAAATGCAGTGGTGGTTGCTCATTTGACACTAGAAATTTGAGTTTCACCTCCGTAAGGTGATTGGAAGAGCTGCAACCCAGTTTGAAAATAATAAAATATCTGCTGATATAAACACTTTTAACATGATTTCTGAACCCAGTTACCTCATATGCTATGCTTTTTTAAAACATGTTTCTCTTCTGTTTTTGGTATTTTCTAGAGTGTTCCACCAGCAGTGCTGGTCCGATTTCTGAGGGAGCATAGATCTGAATGGGCCGATTACAATATTGATGCGTATTTGGCTTCATCACTGAAGACCAGTGCATGCTCACTTCCTGGTTTGCGACCCATGAGATTTTCTGGGGGGCAGATGATCATGCCACTTGCTCACACAGTGGAGAACGAGGAGGTATGTTCGCAGTTATTTTGTGAAAAGCCTGTGTCTTTGTGAAGCTAATTGATTTCATTTCCATCATTCGCTCTCTCATTGTTAATTCAGTTATATTAGATGTACCATGTGACTTATGATTACTGTTATTGACTGCTGAATAACAGATTCTTGAAGTTGTCCGCCTTGAAGGACAACCTCTTACTCATGATGAAGCTCTTCTTTCAAGAGACATCCATCTTCTTCAGGTAAATATTGGAGTTCCATGTATTCTTTTGTTTTGAAGTCCTGCATTGCCTCTCACTGAACCAAAAGGTAGCGAGATCAGTGTCTTTTAACTAAAAGGATGATTATTCTATTACTCTTATGATGTAGTGGCTTCTCAAAGTTACGCTTATGGGCTCTTTGACATTAAAATTGTCCTGTAAGAAAAGAGCTTATTGATATTTGGTTAATTTTCTCTTTTTACTGTACACGAAATGAGATCTGGCTACTGATTTTGGTTTAACAACAGGCATGTCTGTTTAACAATACTGATTGGGTTCTTGAACCTTTGTTTTAAGCGTATCTTGAGCAATTCGTTTTAAGACCATGCATTGCTAATAATTCCTTTGTTTTAATTTTCAGCTTTGCACTGGAATAGATGAGAAATCTGTGGGTTCCTCCTTCCAGCTTATGTTTGCACCAATTGATGAGCATTTTCCGGATGATGCTCCATTAATTTCTTCTGGCTTTCGTGTCATACCACTTGATATGAAAACAGTTAAGCATCGCCAACAACATTACTTTTTCCTTTTTTTTTTCTCCTTGCTTGGGCAGCTGCTTAATTTCCTTGTCTATTATGTTTACAGTTATCCTTAATATGTCATTTGATTTGGGTTGAGAGTACAAGTGTTCATCTGTCAGTTACGTTCTGTTAGAATGATAGTTTGTTGGCCACATTATCATACATTCAGGAGTTTATTTTTCCAGCACATCTTATTTTCCCCTTTTGAAACAACACCCTCATTTCTGTCATGGCCTACTGTATGGAGGATTGTGATATTTTTAACAAACATATGGTTTTCTGTTCTAGCTAGCCATAATTTGTTACCTAGTCATTTGGCTAGTCATGTATTCTCGAATGCAGTTTTTGACCATCTAGTCATTTGTCTCTCATGCAGGATGGTGTATCCGCTGGCAGGACACTAGATTTGGCATCTAGTCTTGATGTGGGTTCTGCTGCACCCCAAGCCTCAGGGGATGCATCTTCAGATGACTGTAATTTGAGATCTGTGCTGACAATCGCCTTTCAATTCCCTTATGAGATGCACCTTCAGGACAGCGTTGCAACTATGGCCCGTCAATATGTTCGTAGTGTTGTTTCTGCTGTTCAAAGAGTGTCGATGGCTATATCTCCCTCCCAATCTGGTCTAAATGCTGGGCAGAGGATGCTTTCTGGCTTCCCTGAAGCTGCCACACTTGCTAGATGGGTTTGCCGAAGTTATCAGTAAGTGAGCTTGTAATTTTGTTCCCGTGCTGTTTCTGATATCTCACCTAAATGGTTTGATTTTTTTTTATTGTAATCTCATGGCTATTCTTTTGGGCCCCAATATAGCTACCATCTAGGTGTGGAATTACTTAATCAATCTGATGAAGCTGGCGAAGCATTGTTGAAAATGCTATGGCATCATCCAGACGCTGTTCTGTGCTGCTCTTTTAAGGTATCAGAAGAGTTTTACTCAAGTCTGCATTATTTTCATGCTTTGGCAGAGGCCATGTTAACGCTTTGGCAGTAAAATTTTCATGCTGATTATATATGGATTAAACATGAGAACATATGAGCCTGCACCCTTGCTGAATGATGCAGTCTAGTTTACCTTTTTCTGTATTTCTTAGGCTCATACTGCACCTTCTATGAATGCTTTGAAATTACTTTTTGCTATCATGTGAAATTCACCTATACTAGTGGTTTTATTTGAAGTATAGTTTTTGATAATCATGCTGGGGTCTCATTTATTGTTTCAGGAGAAACATATGTTTACATTTGCAAACAAGGCAGGGCTTGACATGTTAGAAACGTCTCTTATTTCCCTGCAAGACCTGACTCTAGACAAGATCTTCGATGAGTCCGGAAGAAAAGCAATATTCTCAGATATCTCAAAACTAATGGAGCAGGTTAGAAGCCAAAGCGACCATCCTTGAGACTGAATCTGAGGTGTGCCTGCACGCTCAACAGCTAACATTCGTCTTCGGTGTTTCAGGGCTACGCCTACCTGCCGTCAGGTGTGTGCATGTCAGGAATGGGCCGCCATGTTTCTTTCGACCAAGCTGTAGCATGGAAGGTGCTCGGCGAGGACAGCAACGTCCACTGCCTGGCGTTCTGCTTCGTCAACTGGTCCTTCGTGTGACGCCAACCCGTCTGATGGGATGGCGAGCGGCTCGGTCTGTGATGAGCAGGCCCATTTTTGTATGATGATCCCGTCAAGGAAAATCATCAGCTGTGACAAAATCCTTATGTTGCATGCACTAGTTGTAGGTCTTGAATCCAGTGTATTTATGAAGAAACTGGATACTATGCAGTCTAGTCTCACTTCCGTTTGACTAGCCGGCCAGCTGTGTTTGTCCATCTCGTTTGGCAGCCGTGACGATGCTCGCTGATTTGGTTCGTCAACTGGTTCGCCATTCCATTCAGAAGTTACTTGCTTTTTTTTTTATATACCTTTCATCTAGCTGTAGTATAGTATCTGTTCGTACAGAAGTTACTTAGTTAATTGCTGATGTTAAGGTATGGATCAAGCCAGAAAGAAAAAAAAAAAAGCATTCTGTTTCCAATTAGTGGAATAGCACACAATGGAGCAATTCATAATGGCCCAGCATTGCCCAAACAACCGTATCCCCAGTTCCTGTTCAATTTCAATCAGAGAAGTGCAGGGTAAAGCGATTCCCAGTTTTTCTGGCACCATTAGCGTGCTCTTAAGAACAAGTCCACGCTCCGTTGTTGGAGCCCGACCCATACTCCGATCCGAGTTGGAGCCCGCTTCAGAATAAGTCCCGCCGTATGCACGCAGCAAGCCTGCTCCGACCACGCGGTCACCGCTACAACTCTCCCACCGCTGCATTGAAACTGGGAAGACGGCCGCAGTCCCATCGCACGGTGCCCATGGCGGCGGAGATGCTTCCGACATGCTCGCCGACGTACTCGGGCGCCTCCCGTCGCGCAGCCTCGCCGTATCAGTTGATGTGGTAGACCGACACATCAACTCTTGTGACGAGTTTCATCCTCTAACAAACTCTCTCAATCTAGCTCACTCTTTATAATTAGCCTACCAACTCAGCAAATCTTCCAAGGTATATCAACATTAAATGAGGATGAAAATCCCTTGGAACTCCATTGAGACTCATCTTAGTAGGGCACACGTTTGCGGTTTTTGAAAGGACTAAATTTTGCCGTTGTGGAGTTGAGGGATGTTTTAGTTAATGCGGCATCGATTTGCATGCCGGCAAGTTAATTTTTGTACATGCTTAAGTATATTTTACTACTGTAGGACTGCTTTTTCTCGCCGGACATGGGCACGCTCCGGTGATGCGAGTGTTATTCAACTTGTAGAGAGTAGAATATGAGAATATATATATAGGGGGCATAGTGGAAGCGATACACACATCCCCTGCTCTTGCCTCAATTCAACTCCCCGTGTGTTTTCCATAACTTAAAGCAGCAGCAGTTACAACTTCATTTGTAACGTACTAGTTACAACTAGCACTTATTTTATTATTTTTTAAATACTACAGTACATCAACTCAACTGACACATCTCTCTGATAGTGAATGTACAGAATCTTTTCATTTATTCAAAATTTTAAAATGCAATGTCTCACAAACCGTAAGTTTGGTTGATGAAGCGTCTGAAGATTATTGTTGAAAAAAAAATATGGTAAATAAAATGTGATCTATGAAGCTGTGTATGAAGAAGTTTAAAAACAAAAAAGGTTTTCGAATGTACATACAATTAAACAAAGAACACAATCATAATATAAATTATTTATAGTTACAAAATTTGTTTTTTAAATAGAGCGAAACACTTGCATTGTTTCAAAACGTTGAATAAAAAATTCTGAAAAAACGTTGAATAAACTTGGTGTACGTGACTTACAGTTCATTGAATTGAATAAAAATATTCGTGACGGATGAAATTAAAAGAGTTAAATGCATGTGAGGCCCCTGAACTTGTCTTGGGGTGTCATTTAGGTCCATGAACTTGTAAAATGCATTTTTGGGTACATAAACTTGTTGATTGATACACTGCAAATCCATTTTTGACACGTGGCAGAAAATTATACATCGAACCCCTTAAAAAATATTCTCAGTGAACAGATAAGCCCCTGAACAGAACCTCCTCCTTCGTGCACTGCTCCAGTACTGCACTGCTCTCCAGTCCATCTGCGCCTACTATACACTGAACCCCCGCCGGCTCGCTGAAGCCTGCCAAAGTGAAGGGCAAGATCGTCGTCTGCGACGTGGTATAAGGGAACGTACACCGGCTCGTGGAGCATCTCGGACACCGGCAGCACCTGGGGATCAGCGTGGCAATGTGCCTCCAGACGCCGGAGCGCTGCGCCAGCGACGCGGACCAGGTCTTGGTGAGTGCCACGCCTATGTTCCCCTCCTCGCTCCTCCATCTGCGTGTCGCGTTGAAGGCCGCGTCGTCCGTGCCGAGGTGCGTCCGCAGCGTGCGCACCAGCTCGGCGTCCAAGCTCCGGCAGTGGACGTCCGCAACCAGCGGCGCCAAGCTGTCCACGAGGAAGATGCAGTTGGTCACCCGCATGTGCCTGTTCTTGGCGAAGTACCAGTTCAGGCTCGTGATCTTGCAGAAGTACCAGTTCAGTAATGGCGCCTCTGAGCTATAGGAATTGGAGAGCAGCGCACGCAGGAGGTTCGGTTCAGGGCCTGATTTGTTTAGGGGGGATGTTTTTCAGGGGGTTCAGTGTATAATTTTGTGCCACGTTGCATGTATGTACCTGCGGTGTATCTATCCAAAGATGCATTTTTCAAGTTCATGGACCCAAGTGACAGCCAACAAACAAGTTCAAAGAGTCTCTCATGCATTTAACTCAAATTAGTTCGCTGGCGGCCATCATGCTGCAGTCGTCATCGTCTGCTGACGAGATGACGGATAGCACCGTACTTGCAAATGACATCGTTAACCTGCAAGCCAATCCCCTTCCCGCCGTCACCAGGTACGGCGAGCTCGCGTGCTAAAACAAGCTAAGCTCGAGCTTTTTGACGATAAGGAAAATCATTAGCTGTGACAAAATCCCGTTGCACGCACTAGTTGTAGGTCTTGAGTCAAGTGTGTTTACGGAGAAAATGGAATGTGTCCATCTCGTTTGGCAACCGAGACAATGCTGGCTGTTTTGGTTCGCCATTCCATTCAGAAGTTACTTGCTGATGTCAAGGTGTGGATCAAGCCAGAAAAAATAAAAACATTCTGTTTCCAATTAGCGGAATAGCACACGATGGAGCAATAGCAATGCATGCTGCACATTCATAATGGCTCAGCATTAAAACTGCAGGGTAAAGCAATGCCCAGTTTTTCCAGCACTCGGTCCATTAGCGTGCTCTTAAGAAGAGCAACCTTTTATCCTTTCGCTTTTGGATATATGGAACTGCTGCTGGACGCCGGGAAAACAAACTCAATCAGGCTCGAGGAAAATATATGCCGGACTGGCCCTACAGTCGTCAGAAAACATAATTATACTGCAGTAGTAACGGTTTTGGAACCAGAAACACACTTGACGCAAAACTGAATGCTGTCAGGTTGGGACCAAAATCCAGGTAAGAAACTGAAAAATGGAGCACATGTAAACGAATGAGGCATGTCAGAGTTCATAGATGAGCAGGTCTCTCGCATGGCTGATGGAAACACTTAAACCAACTACCCTTCACAACAATGGATACGAGACACGGCAAAATTACGATTCTTTCTTCTCTTCTGGTTCCGGTTCAGGCACCTTTTCTTCCGCAGCCTCTTCAAATGTCTCCCCAGGGACAAGCTCAGGGACATCATCATCATCCTGTGCAGCTGCACCGGCGCCAGCTTCAGCACCAGGTACCTGCTTCTGGAAATGCTCAGCAAGCCTCTTAAGGTTGTCCAGGTTATCAGGGCCTGAAGAGGAAGTTAAGGTTAGGCAAGCAATAACAAGTGTTGTTTCCTGGGAAACTGGGGTAAATAATCATAGTGCAATTGACAAAACAATGTGATAAGTGTCATACCCAGCTGGTTGATAATTGATGGCAGAAGGTCTTGCAGACCTGTTCAAACAAGAAAGCATGTTGAGGAATTATAATGGAAGTAACAAAATCATCTATGCCTCAGGTTGCATTAAACATTAAGAAAGGTTGCTTTAGAAAAAGGGCTTTATACAACAGAATTCAATTTAATGTTGTGATATATAAAAGGAACTAACACTGTTGCATCTAGAGAACAGAAGCAATTCAAATTCAAGCCCATCAGTAATTAGTTACAAAAGTTGCAACCCTTGCTTTTACAGCATGTCAAAGAATAATTGAAGATATGAAGGTAAGCATGGCCCAGCATTTAACCATTGAATGTCAATAAATACTATTTGCATATGAGGCTACAAGTAAATAACGGACATGAGAACCAAGAATGCAAAGCAGAAAACCATGTATCAGCATCAGTCAAGTATTTGTGCTACTGCATAAACAAATGGGTACTTGAGCAACAATCAGGCATGCACAGGTTGAAAAGCAAATGATCCACTCACTTTTAGTCTGGGGTACTCCACTGACTACCCATGTATTTGCAGGAATGGATGCTTGCACTGCAGAAAACAGAGAAAGATTGATGTTAGACGAAATCAATAATCAGCGGAGGCCGGAGGTAACATATTTGCATAGCAGATGTTACCTTTAGGGTTCTGGAATTGGATAACAACGTCATCCTTGAAGATGTTGACCTCCTCAATACCAGGAATAGTATTCACTCCAATTCTTTTCAACGTGCTCTGAAGCCGCTTGTCATCGGTGGTTGTGGTCTTGTGAACTGCCTTCTTCTTCCTGCCAGCATTTTTTCCTCATAAACTGTTAGCATGGGCCTATGGGTAGTGACTCTATAAACAGATCGTATCACAAACACAAAAATCTTAAGTTCTTAGATATCAATTGGTACATGAAAAACAGGATGTGTTGGCACACAACTTGCCACGAAAAGACAACACTGTATACATGTGGATGGCAAAGATGCTAGTTAGCAATAAATTAAAGCGCAATACAACCTGCCGTTTTGCACAATAGCACACACAAATGACAAAACGACAATCTCGGTTTCATATTACCTTTTTTCCAATCATCCATTAACAAAAACATACAGTTTAATATTGCATTTTTCTATCGTACGTTACCAAAAACTATGTGAACTGTAACGCTGTTATTGATGCGTAGGCTTGGATCAAGTAACGCATGAAAGCTACATGGAAGGTAGAAGCACTAATAAATGCTGCCACTGCAGCATATGCGGAAGGCAAGATGAGGACGCACCTGCGCATGCTGCCCTTTCCTCCGGTGCGCACAGCGCCCGCCATCTTCTTGAGCTTCTCCACATTCATCTGCGTGAGGAGAAAAAAAAAAGTCAAAGGACACACACGCACCACTTCATTCACTGGCGAGGGCACAACCATGCGAATCCAGAAACCCAGTGGAGGTGGAGTGTTCTCCAAATCGCACTTGTGAGACCACCGAGACGGGCGGCAGGAACAGGCAGGGCGGGCGCTAAACCGAACCTCACAAGGAACGCAGCCAGGCCGCCACTTGGAGGTTGCCGGAGGATAAATCTAGTATCTAGCCTAGGCCACGAAACAGCCGGAGAAGAAGCGCATCGCAGATTGAACGCGCAGCCAAGACAACGGCAACAGCAATATTTATCAAGCAATCGAGCAATGCATCTGAACCGGCGAGACCTCGCTCGCATCAACGGCGGGCCAACCCTACAATACCCTAAGCAAAGAGACCGGGGACCTCGCGAGACAGCCAGCCCAGTCTATGCGGGGAGGAGGGAGGGGAGGGAGGTGCAGGCTCACCTTGGACAGGCGCGGCGACCGGCGGCGGCGGGTGGAATGGGGGACGGGAGGGGATTTCCTGAGCTCAGCAGGAAGCAGATAGAGATAGGGGATGGGGGGCCAACAACCAGTGACAGAGCACGGGGAAGGAAGGGGTTTTTCTTCTCTTCCTTCCGATCCCGCGTTGTTAGGGTTTTAACCACCGAGCAGTCCAATCCTGGCCGTCCGCTGCAAAGCATCAACACTTTCAACAGAGAATGGATCAAATCAACACATTGTTTCAACAGAGAATGGATCAAATCAACACATTCCGCCTCTTATTAATGACTATAATGCTAACAACAAATATAAACGAAACAGAGCATGGTTGGTTAGTTGTGTGGCAGTGTAGAGGACATGACAGTAGCAAAACCACACCAAGGAGCTCTCGTCGATGCAGTCTTTTGAGAGGGTATAATATGGGTTCTTGCAATGTTGTGAAGTTTGGACCTCTAAACCCCTAGTGGTACAATCATTGTCACTATAGATTTGTCATGCTCTTCCTTCTATTGAATATAATTGACACTTTCTCGTACCGATTCAAAAAAAAGGAAGCTAGCACATTCATCGGGAATAAACTCGTTAACATCAGACGAAGGTGAACCAAGTGCCAACAACAATACAAGAGACAACAATTTATTACAAAAGGCATTACTTGTCATCTTTTGAGTTTGCACAAATACATATGTAACTTTTCCTTCTTTCATCATAACATGCCACCTCTGTAGCAAGTCGTCATCAAATCGACATGTATGCTCTTCATTGGCTTTAATTTTCTTTTTGCCATGGCATAAAAAGGATATCATTTAGGACAAAAGAAGAAACACAAGGAATGATCCATGTACATAACAATAAATATACACGACAAAATGAAGGCACCAATGAGAAGTGATGGGATTTTCTTTAGCTCTTGTTTGACTACGGGAGGCAAAAAAAAAAAAGATGTTAGACCAATGCACGGAGAGAGTGTTATTGTTCTCTCTAAAAAAGGAGAGTCTAATCCACGAAGAAAATGAAAAATTTACAACCAATGTTAAGCCCCAACCGCACATTACGAGTCAATGAGGAACCTTATAGTATTATGCACATGTACATGAAAAAGAAAAGTGTTGGACACAAGCTCGAAAAGCTGTAAAACTAACACATTGATTTACAAATCATATATTTTGTGTTTTTATGTTATGTTCTACTCCCTTCGTCCTAAGTTATTATATATGTAGATATACTGTGTTTATTATTTATCTAGAGACCGTGTATATTTAAGCATATAATAAAAGTTGCGTATCTACAAAAAAATCAACATGTCTTTATGATTTACAACGGGAGGTACCTAATACACGAAAGCTATTATAACAAGTAACATATAATGCCAAAAAGGATAAACAAATTAATTGTGGACTACGCTCTCGGTGCAAGATTGCTCTAGCTCAGACACGTTGACCCAGAGCAAAGTTGGTCGTAGAAAAGCAGAGGGAGCTGTAAATTTTATCCAAACTCATTTGTTCATGTTAGATTAGTAGAGAGAGAAATATCTATCTACGAGAAGGTATAGCGCGCTCAGCTCGTTGCGTTCTCTCATCAACCTGAGCAAGAATTATCGGGATACAGACTGACACTGACACAAGTAGACAAAATGCAATCACTGAGCTTTTTCACGAGCTGAGCGCCTGAGAGGAACTTGATTTTTTTTGTTCCAAGCCGAACTGGCTCGGCACCCACACGCTCGCGCCGGCGCCGGCGCTGCGCAGATCCATCCGCCCGCGCCCGTGGTTGAACTCCGGGCGACGGCGACGGGCAGCCGGGATTGGACCCTCCCATCGACGGGGGCTGCCCTGCCCGCAGCCATCGGTTTCGCCGACCGGCGCCTCGTTCGTATCGACTCCACTTGGACCCCCTCCTCGCGCCCGCAGGCTGCCGCACGCTATAAACAAGACTAGACTCGTGGATGCGGCACCGCCTGCTCCGCCGCGCGATGCCGCTCCCGCCGCCGCCATCCCCGTCTCCTGCTCCCCGGACGCCGGGGGTCTCCGGCGGGCGCCTCTTCGCTTCGCTCCCGCCGCCGCCGCCGCTCCAGTCTCGAAGGTACCTGACCGCCCACACTCTTCCACCCGTCCATAGCTTTTCTCATCCTGTGATTGTTTGGCACAGCAACGGTTTCATGGGAATGGAGAAATAGGATTGAGATGTCTCGTGGGGTTGTTTGTTGGGGTCTGGATTCAGGCAGGCAGGCACTATGCTTTCCTAGAGGCTGCAACAGGTGCTGTGATCCACGGAGCAGGGGATTTTGAGATTGTTCAACTATTTGATACAGTTCAGTAGTGTTGCCACTGGTGGATTGATTCTGAGTTTGTTTCCAGCTCCCAGAATCCGCCTTTGTTTGCTGAGTTATCGGCTTATCGCCTTTGCGTTTTGCCAGTGCAAGCCGTTTGGCTTCTGCAGTTTACTGTCAGGATGAATGTGAATATTTTGCTTCCTAACATTGACATTTGGAAGTCGGTATACAATTGGCATTGTTACAGAATAGGAATTCAATGACGCCAAATGACTAAAGCCGAGTCTTCTAGTCTTTCCCTTCGAAACAGCTTTCAGACTAATGGACTAGAACCATCTCATGTTTTCCACCTGACTGTTTGCAACACATCATGTACGATAAGGGTCCTGTAACTTGCAACCTTCTGCATCTTCAATTATGCACATTTCTCCATCAAATTATGGTGCTAACTAGTGATTGTAAGATAAACAATGTGCCTGCCTTTTCAAGATCAAATGATACCAAAACTATACATTTGTTGGCACAAACAAATAGATGCAAGAAATTAGTTAGAGATGGTATTGGTTGAAGTTTGTCCCCGTATTGGGTTGAATATAATCCATGCGCTTTGCACTTAAAAACAGTTAATTGCCCTTTTCTTGTAATTGTGATGTGGAGCATCAAGGCATTGAGTACACTAATCATGACTTAATTTGTCACAGAGAGGTGCATGTTTGGTATCTTTTGCCTGATGAGTTGAATGATGCCTCCCTACTGAAGATGTACACAGAGCTCCTTTCCCCTTCTGAAAGGAAGAATGCTTTGTCTATGAATGGGGAAAAGATGCAGAAAGGTGCTGTGCTGTCCCGTGCACTGGTGCGCACCACCCTCTCGAGATGTATGAAACAATCTACCACTTATTGAATTTAATGTTGCATCTCATTTTAAATTTCCATGTGTGATATTACCATTTAGTATTTGGTATCTAGTTTCGTTATCATGGTTTCTTATTAAAGTATTAAATAAACTACTAGATTTACTGTATATCAATTATGATAAAAGGATATACAATTTTGCACATGGTGGTGCGCCAGTGTTCATTAAACCTTGAGCTATGCTGTTGTGAACTTGTTATTCATAATGACATGGAAAACTACATCTTTTTTGGGGTCGGGGGTGGGGGTCGGGGGGGGGGGTGTGGGGTGTTGATGTACTATCATATTCCCATTCTCTTGAGTCTCGATACATATTCCTGGAAGGAAAAAGTCCAAATTACTCCCTCCACATAGGAAAGTTGTCCAGATAACCCCCTGAAGTATTTTTTGTGTGTAACTTACCCATCTGGGTACTTCAGCTGATTCAATCCACCTCTTAATAAGATTTTTATGTCTTGTTTCTCCATGTACAAGTTGACTTTTAAGTTCAATTTTTGTATAGTGATAGAGAACATAGTAGCTTATGTTAGAAAATTTTAAATTTAGAATCTAAACTTAAACTTGTAGTAAATTTAAACTTAAAACTCAACTTATACATGGAGAAGCAAAAATGGAAAATCTTATTGAGGGGTGGGTTTGACCAACGGGAATATCTGGAGGGTCACTTGAACATAAAATTAGTTTAGGGGCTTATCTGGACAATGTTATTATGTGTGAGAAATAGAAATTTCATTGGTTCTCTAATTCATATGCCAACTTTCGAGAATAATACAAAGAAGGCATTGCATCAAATTAGCAGCCCTAAAAATAGTGGATTGAGCACTACCATTCTGCCATTAAACCCACCTCATGGAAGTTTAAATGCACTCAGTGTTTGAGCTTGGGACTTTATCTTATTGGTAGTATGGTCTTGCTAGTTGTTACTATTGTTTTTTATAGTGTTGTATATTACTATAGCATTACTGATATGGTTGCTGCTGATTTGTTTTGACTAGACTAGATACAGATTGCAAAGTTGATCCAAGATCATTTGAGTTTAAGAAAAACAAGTTTGGCAAACCTGAGGTAAGAGGTTAGAAGCTAAGCTTTGCGGTACACTTTTTTCTGCAGTTTTAAGCTCAAGTTGCTTTTGTTTGCTGCCATGCTAAACAGATACTGTGGCAATCCGATGACAGCAGGTTGGAACGGCCTTTGCATTTCAATATTTCACACACATCTTCTTTGATTGCCTGTGGCATAACCATGGATACTCCTGTATGTTCCTTTTTATTATTGGCTTCTAAATTAGATACCCAGAAATATCCATATATTCTATCCATATATTCTGTTGCTGTGGAACTTATGCAATCAATATTACTATTTTTTTTTTGTCTATCTCAGATTGGCATTGACGTTGAAGACAAGAAACGAAAAACAGCCAATAATATTTTATCTCTTGCGCGCCGTTATTTCACCCCATCTGAAATTGATTATCTATCTAAAATTCCAGATCCTGATGGTCAGCAAAAGGAGTTCATAAAATTATGGACTATTAAAGTTAGTGAACTTTCTTACAATTGCTTTGTGTTTTTTGTATTACCATTATTTAGAACACTGATCAGTAGTACTTTTCTTATGCAAAGCTTAAGATTCTTAACTGAACTTGTCACCTACCACTTAAAGCATACTAGGGTTAAGGAGACATGAGGGTAGCATGAAAAAGCATTTCATGAGTTATTTATGAAGGATCACACCTTATCATACACCTTTGATCTAATTCATTTAAATCCTCATCAGATTTCGTAGTCAACATTATGTTCCTAAGTCAGAGACTTATGAGTTGCAACGACAAATTTTTCTTACATGTATCATTAATGTTTTTAATTTTGTAGGAAGCATATGTTAAAGCTCTTGGAAGGGGATTTTCAGGCGCTCCTTTCAACAAATTCTCGATCATATTGGCAGCAAATAACAGAATCCAAATTTCTGTGGTATGCTGTTTTCCCTCTTTGCACCCATGCTTGTCATCTTTGATGTGTGCCACATGCAAGGGGACTCTAAAACTACATTTGCTATGCATTTGAGCATAATTTTATTGCAGCCAAAAATAGCCAGACAACAATGTTCTTCTGGGCCTTCAGGAGAATAATGTTATGAGCAACAAAACCCCGAATGGGTACAATTACATACGATAGGCTATATATTTTTCAAGCATGTGAGGCAGGTAGGGATTAGAAATCTAGTATAAAGCAACGTTGTTTACTTTTGGTCTGAAGGGGATTCTTATACTACTCGCATTAATTTATGGAATTAATCAATTTAATTTTCGGTGGAGTGGTCCCCATGTACCAACAACTTTCTATGGATTCCTTTTTCCTTTTTAACCTTGGTGACACACTGGAAAATATCTTCTTTGCATCATTTATTTATGTATGCTTGTCTTTTTCCTGACTGTTGGTTGATGCTAATATTTTCAAGGCAAAAGTATCATGTTTTTATGGAGGCACGCTTACAAGCTCAACTGATCCAAAAACACAACTTGACAATTAAGTCTTGTTGCCTAAGAAAGCAAGAAAAGTTCTGATTTGTCTTCAATCCTTTGTTGTTTCCAGGCACCAAAAGTATCCAACGATTCTGACTCTAGCTGTGACTGTCTATCCGAGAATTGGCAATTTGCAGTCGCTGAGCTAAATAGTTCTCATTACATGGCAATCTGTATAGAGGATGACTCGACAAGTTCAGGTTTGCAATTGGAATATTGCACACAAATTGCTGTTATGCTGTTCTTTCAGTCACATAGCGTGTATATGTTGCAGACTCTGGAAACGGTAGACTGCCACTAGGATTGAAAGTATGGAAGACCATTCCGTTCGTTGAAGATATACTTGTTTCGGGAACAGAAGCTGTAAAACTTGTCAATTGAGTATGTGAGAGGATCTGCTATTGGTCTAATGACTTCACCAGATGACAATGTGATACAACGAATATATTTGGACAACGTATGCAGGGAGACTGAACATTCTTCGAGCATTGATCAACAGACCACTGACACTGCTGTACAACGACATACGCTTTGGAGTTCTGATATTCATGTAATCTTATCACGACACTGTTTCGAGAGGAGTAAAGGAATAGTCGAATAGACAGTTTTTTTTGTGGCAACTTTAGACGTATTTTTTTTACTGATTGCAAAGTGATGTCGGCGTATTCTGACGGATCATTGAAAGAAACATTCGTGCATGTATATACTTCTGTCGGTGGCATGTTTTTGTTTCAATGCGATTCAGAGCTGCAGATGTTTGTCATAGTGGCCAGAATATGCTGTGTGCAATAGGAGAATATATGCTCCGTAATATTTTACGTTTCTCTACACTGTGGAATAATAAAAGATTCCTCGCATACAAGTAGTTAGTCGTCAGTTCAGATCTCAAAAGCAAAAGAAAACCTCAATCATACAAGAGGCCGCTGGGGGGTGGGGGTGGTGGGGTCACTACATACTAGCACAAACCATGAACAGTAAAAGGGAAGGAAAACATTGCTGGGACTGGGAGTCGTCCCTGCCCTGCGCCGTGTCGCCTGCAACCTGCTGGCTCACAAGCACGGACGCAGGTTGCAGCGGCGCAAACATACTCCTTGTAGTAGTCCTACCAATGTGCTTGGCCATCAAAACAGACTACCGTCAGTGCAGCTCCGTCTCATTTTGCACAAAAAAAAAATCCGATTTCTTGTTTTACAAGTAGATAAAATCATGTAAATAAGAGAGGTTTTTGCCTGAATTTTGATTCCAAGACATGGAACCTTTCTTTTGCATTTTCCCTCATTCTATTTATTGCGACACAAAGCCTATCTTAGTTAAATTAAAACCTACTTCGTTGAAAGCTAAAGATTCGAACAGAAATAGGACTCAATATATTTTGGTTTCTGAACCCTGCAACTCATTATTCCTCCTTTTTGAAGCCTTCAAGATGTCAATACGTTTCAGTTCAACCAGCTCTCAACATCCTGAAACGATAACCTGGTTTCAACTATTCTAGGCCTCCAATGTGCAAAAGAATTTCTAAGGCAAAAATGCTTGCCAATGATAAATGTCAGACCAAGATCCTGAAGTTTCCTATAGGCTATATATACACGGAGAATATCGCTAACCTGCTATTCTGCTAACATACAGTCTTTCACAAGACATGGAATGGTTTTAGAATAAGCACTAGCTCAGGTTACTCCTCCAATTACCAGTCTTCCCGAACAGCTGGACACTCTGATCGATGGCCAGACAGGCATTATAGGCACCTTTCAGACAAAGACATCCTTCAGATTTGAAAACTTGGTATGCCAAGCCAATATACCCATTAACTACCTGCAAATTGTAATTATTAGTTTCCCAATCTAAGCACAACAAAAGATTCAAATTATCGAGTCAAGATAGTTTATCTGCTTATGGTTTTTGGCGGTACCATGTTTATTCTTAAGAATGGCAGGAACAATTTGTGTATTCATCATCTCAAGCAAGAATTCAAGAAAAACAAGTGTTTCGTAATATTTTACACTGTCGTCCTAGAAAAATTTCACACGGCACTTTTCCAGTTACCATTGTTGTTTTTTCTTGCCAAAAGAATGACTCAATTTCTTCTTTTATTCTCCCTGAACAACAAAATAGTGAATAGATTCTCCACTACTTACTGTTCAAACCCTGAAAATAAAGCAAGTAGGAATCCAGAGCCCAATACATACCTGGAAGGCGACAATTTTCCAAGCAATTTCCTAATTGAGGAAACTAAAAAAAAATCTCTAATGTCGCTTTATTTCATCCAGAACGTTGCCCACGCTGGGTGATAATCTTGGAAGATATTTGTATACCTGCAACGTAGACAAATAAACTAAGTATCTTGATCATATTCAGATTACAATGTGAACTTCTAAACTCATATAAGCTAATAATACCAGGAACAATGAACAATGTTCTACATCCATAAAAGATGCAGTTAATAAAATCAAGCAGTCAATAGAAAATTGGATTTTGTTACCAACAGAAAAGGAAGTTGCAACTTACTCCTCTAAAAAAGGTGACTAAAATGGTAGTACTGGAGTTGTTAAGATGTGCATTGAGAACATATACAATGCTGAGATAGGACCGTAGAACAGAAAATTTCTTAGAAAATTAAGAGGTTCCTTAAAAAAAGCTATGCTATTTAACTTTTAAAATCTACTTTTTATCCCTGTTAATTAGAAGAAAAAGGTATACCCAAAACTTTATGTACACATCCAAAGCAACTGGAAACAGACAAACAAAGAATGTGACCGCTGCTTCATCAGCTTCAAGCCCATAATGCTCGAGAATAACTTCTACCAATGTATGCCAACCTGACTCTGAATGGTACCTGCAAAAAATACAGCTAGTGAAAAGGCAATATAATATGTCTTAAATCTTTGTCTTAAAAGCAAAAGAAGATGCACAAATAAATCTTTGTCTTAAATGAAAAGGCAATCAACCAGAAAATATAAGGGCTATTTCTTAAATGAATGCAGGCCTCAAAACCATATAGGCAATCATAGATCTTCTAGTTGATAGAATGACAATTCAGATAACATTACCCTAGAAGGATGTCTGATACTATAATAATAAGAAAGGCCTTCCCACTGTCCGAAATGTTATTTAGTAACTTATATCCTGTGAACTTCAGCATCGCAACCTGAATGTGAGGAGCGAATAAAAGTAAGATGTATGATGACAGCATGTATGATGACAGCATAACTCTATATATTCATTTGGAGAAACTAAAGGCCATATAATCAATCAGACAAATCTACATTGCCAAGACATTTTCATTACAGAAAGATGTCAACCGGTTACGCTAACTGGATGGCAGAGCTTTGGTCCAAAGTAGGAGCTATCCTACAAGCCTTCGGTCAACTTTTCAAAATTTTAACCACCAGATTTGTCACATGGGAATGATATGACATTGGCACTACCTTACAATTGTAGGGTACACCAAGCACAGAAGAAAAATGATGTGAAATTGAGGTCAGTACATTTTTGCAGTTATTTGAAGGTAAAAGTGTAAACTAACTAGCACTCCTTTGACATTAGTAGGGTCTAAAAGCACAGAAATCTGTCTAATCAATCAAACTCTATTTTGAATAAGGAGAAAATCATGTGTCCACATGCATAGCAAGAGTGTACATAGATTACGTTTTTTTTTAAAAAAAAGGAGTGTTACATAGATTATGATCTGCAATTGGAAATGAAAACGAAACCATCTTCTGATAGATACTTACTTTGCTCTGGTTGAAGCACATAAGAAGGAATAGAACAATCCCATAAACCATATCGGACCATATATTTGCAAAAGCTGCTCGATTTTCTAGCCTCCAATCATCCCTCAACTCTATCCTGATAAAGAAGAGAAGAAAATTCTTAAGAACAAACCGACTGTACTTACTGGACAACACATAATGTTCATACTGGCAGCGAAAAAATAGGATTATGATGGATGGTGCATTTATAAAAGTAATGACTTGGCAAGAAAGCATGGTCTTCAGCATTTTCTCACGCTTTTTCCCGCAGCTCATCCCAGACCTCCTCATCAGAAAGTGGAGGAGATTTGCCAATCTCTACTTCAAGACGGTATCTTGCCTTTTCAATGTTTAGGTCTTTAACCATCTGCAGCTTCTGGCTGCGCCTTACATCAAATAACTCAGCTGCAAGTGGCACCTTCTGGACATACCTGTTATTAGGTAATTTAGCATGCATGGTTGCACGTAATGACAAAAGCAAAAAGTGATACTCTTATGATTTATCAGAGCTCAGTACTTCACTGATAAGAAGGGATGATACAGAATGAGTGAGATGAATTACCTCTCTAAGAAGGGCATCATAACATAGTCATGGACTAGAAAATCTATTACCCACGGAACCACAATCAACAATGCTAGAAATTTTACCTGTACAGTACAAAGTCTTTTTGTCAGCTCAAACAAAAACTTAATCTAAGGTGCAGGTGCGCAGCCAACCTCATAACATAGTCTTTTTTTATCAGAGCATTAGTAACTAGTGGCATGTCATGATTTTATTTTATTTTCTCGAATGCGCACAAGGTTTGTGCATCATTGTAATTAAGGTAGAAGAGTTTAACCATACAGACAACGCGCTTCTAGCGAGCGCCCTAAAAGATCATGATTATATTATCAGTGGGCAGTAGTACATTATGCTACAAGGTACTGAAAAAGAACGCACCGAGTTTGTCGAGGCGTACATAAACACTCGATCTTCGAACAGCATGTCCTCATAATCCCCATCGACGGTATCTCTCAAAACCTGAATAACACCCTTATCCCACACAATGTCTGCAGGATCATCGGTTATCTGGTCAACCAAGCCGGCCTCCCCACCCCCGTCCCCACATCCACTGATCCAATCCTGCCACGACCGCGCCTCGGCGTTGATGGCATCCTGCTGAGCCTCGCGCAGCTCAACAATGGCCTCGGCCTTCCTCCTCCACTCCTGGAACTTTTCCTCCTCCGACAGCTCCTGGTTGGCCGCAATCTCCTCGAGCAGCTCGTCATCCTCCCTGAAGCCGGCCAGGCTCTCCTCGTCGTCGTTCCAGTCCGAGAAGAATGTCTTCCACCACGGCCGCTGCCACTTGCTGAGCCGCCGCCGCCGCCTCCTCGCGAAGACCGCCGCGTGCCTGCGCCTCGCCCTCCTACTAATCCTGTGTGAACCGAGAGCGAGCACCCCGCGCGCGCAGACACCACCCTCGAAGGGGAAACGCAGCGCAATGCCGTTGGAAGCTAGATACCATCGCAACATACTCGCCGCCGTAGCAATCTGCACATCGGAAGCAGCAGGGAGGAGCGGGGACCCTATGTAGACAGTTTTTGCAAACAAATGAAATGAAAAACGCGCAGTCAGTTGGTACGGAGGAGCATCATCACACATGTACGCACTGCAATTGGGCGAGAGCCGAATGGAGATAGCTTGGATTATCAGGGTTTGACGAGGCCGGGCGCTCGGTTTCGCGCAGCAGGATGTGAAGCGAAGCGAGGCAGGCAACGGGGCGGCACTCGCCCCCAGTCGTCGGCGGTGTACGTCCTGGCGGCGACGAGGGCTCGCCGGTGACTAGTGATTCTGGGTGGGAGAGGAGGGAGAAGCAGGCTTTGAGCTACGGGCAGAGTGGAGATCAGCTGACTACGAGAGGAGGAAGAAGAGGTCGGTCCGCGTCATATCCACAACACGACGTCGCCGCCGCGGCACACCAACACCAGCCCAGCCCACCCCCACCCTCCAAACTCTAACGGCTTCTTCTGTTATGGGCTTCCAGTGGGCCTTTTCCGGGATTCAGCCCGACCCAGCCAGGTAGACGCTGACATGGCGGCGCAAGCTGATCAAAAAAAAAAAAAAAAAAAAAAAAGAGGCTGATCCAGATCAGACGGCTAACGCGCCAGATTATCTCACCACCACACACTGCCTCGTCCTCTTCTCCGTCTCCCCGCTCGCAATCGCAATCGGTCTCTCTTCAGTCTTCACCTTGCGAGAAACCGAGGAGATGAAAACAGGTGTGTCTCGCTGTAAATTGCTGCTCCCTCTTCCCATGCATTCTTTGCTGTCTCTGTCACAGCATTCCTTGTGTTCCTCGATCTGGGTTTTACTCACAAAAATCAGAACTACAGACTTTGAAATATGAGTTCATGGCCTGTAAACAAGAGAGATTTTTGCCTGATAGTCATGAAACCTTTCTTTTGCGATTTCCCCCCATTCCTTTTTATTGCAACACAAAGCCTACCTTGATTCAATTTAAACTTACTCTGTTGTTGAAAAATGAAGATTCGAACTGAAACAATTTACAATTAAACTTTACGACTTAATAATGAAGCTTAAAACTTGCATATACATTTCCGTTTCTGGACCCTGCAACTCATTATGCCTCCTTTTCTGAAGCCTTCAAAGTTTGGGCATCCTGAAAGGGTAGCCTGACAGATTTCAACCTCCCTATATGTCCTCCAACATGCAAAAGAATTTCTATGGCAAAAATGCTTGTCAATGATATATGACACACCAAAAGCTTCAAGTTTCCTGTATGGTATCTATCGTGTTCACCCTGAATATTGCTAACCGGCTAACAGAGTCTTTCACAAGACACTGTTTTGTATAGAATATAAGGACTTGCTCAGGTCACTTCTCCAATTCCCAGTCTTCCCGAACAGCCAGCTCGACACTCTGATTGATGGCCAGGCAGGCATTCTAGGCAAGGCTTTTCAGACGAAGACATCCTTCAGATTTGAAAACTTAATATGCTAGGCCAATATACCTGCAAATTGTAATTAGTTTCACAGCTTAAGCACAAAAATTACCATATTAATTATCAAGTCAGGATAGTCTATGGTTATTGGCCTTGGGACAGTTAGGTTCTTAAAGAGTGATGGGAACAATTTATGTATTCATCATCTCAAGCAAGAACACAAGAAAAACAAAAGATGAATACACCAGAAAACAAAAAATGTTTTGTAATATTTCACACCATCGTTCAAGAAAAAAAAATCACACTCCACTTTTCCAATTAACATTGTTGTTTTTTCTTGCCAAAACCCAAAAGAATGAACCTGGTAATGACCTAACGTACAGGAATGTGCATCCATATTGTTCACTAATTATTCTTCCTGAGCAACAAAATAGTGAATAGACTCTCCACTACTTAATGTTCAAACTCTGAAAATGAAGCAAGTAGGAATCCAAAGCCCAATACATACCTGGAAGGTGACTACTTTCCAAGCAATTTCCCAATTAAGGAAACTGGAAAAAAATTTCTAATGGCGCTTTATTTCATCCAGAACGTTGCCCACACTGGGTGATAATCTTGGAAGGTATTTGTATACCTGCAACATAGAAAAAATAAACTAAGTATCTTGATCTTATTCAGATCACAATGTGAATTTCTAAAATCATATAAACTAATAATACCAAGAGTCCAAGAACACTGGGACCTTAGGACAGAAAATTTCTTAAAAGAGGTTTCTTAAAAAAAGCTATGCTACTTAACTTTTAAAAACTATCTTTTTATCCCTGTTAATTAGACGAAAAAGGCATACCCAAAACTTTATGTACACATCCAAAGCAACTGGAACGAGACAAACAAAAAATGTGACCGCCGCTTCATCAGATTCAAGCCCGTAATGCTCGAGAACAACTTCTACCATTGTATGCCAACCTGACTCTGAATGGTACCTGCAAAAATGCAGCTAGTGGATTTTATGAAGTGGATAAAATCAGTGTATATAAACTATAGTTAACAATAAAAGAAGATGCACGAATACGGCGTTATCTTACATGAAAAGGCAATCAAAAGAAAACATCAGGGCTATTTCTTAGTTGCTTGAAAGAGCAACGTGTATCCCAAAGGAAGAACACAAGACTGATAGACATTTAAATTGTCTTATGGATGTTCAGCTTTTGTATAGAGCTACTTAACTGACCCACCCACCCACCCAAAAAAAGAACATAGTTCTTAGCTTCGGATGAAAGGGAAAACAATCTAGCACTAGAATCAGTATGAATGATGATATCTCAAGCACAAGTATAGCGCATTAGTACTATTCTTAGTTTGCCCTTGTAGTCATAACTTCTCTATTTTCAAACTGCTTGCATATGTGACATGTCACATTATATGCAAAGAATATGTATATACTGTGCCAGTCACGGGCCGAACTTAGTTGAGACTAAGGTGGGCCATGGCCCCCTTGTCCAACGTAGTCTCCATTGACTAAACACTACATTTTGGTACTGTTTATGACTGTTTAGAGCTCAATTACATAGACTAGCCCCTCCCGTTGGTTTGGGCAAGCTCCAACTAGCCAGGAGTACAGATGATAAACATGCTTTATAAATGAATGCACACAGAGAACAAAAATTTATATCACATACCCTAGAAGGATGTCTGATATTAGAATAATAAGAAAGGCCTTCCCAGTGTCTGAAATGTTATTTAGCAACTTATATCCTGTGAACTTCAGCATCGCAACCTGAATGAATTGTAGGGTACACCAAGCACAGAAGAAAAATGAAGTGAAATCGAGGTCAGTACATTTTTGCAGTTATTTGTAGGTAAAAGTGTGAAGTAACTAGCACTCCTTTGACACTAGTAGGGTCTAATAGCACAGGAATGTGTCTAATCATTTAAAATCTATTTTCAATAAGGAGAAGACTATTTTTTTGACACATAGATTATGATATGCAATTGAAAATGAAAATGAAACCGTCTTCCTGATAGATCTTACTTACTTTGCTCTGGTTGAAGCAGAGAAGAAGGAATAGAACAATCCCATAAACCATATCGGACCATACATTTGCAAAAGCTTCTCGATTTTCTAGCCTCCAATCATCCCTCAACTCTAGCCTGAAAGAGAAGAGAAGAAAATTGTTCATACTAGCAGAGAACAGATATGACTCTGATGGATGACACATTTATAAAGGTAATGGCTTGGCAAGAAAGCATGGTATTCAGCATTTTCTCACGCTTTTTCCCGCAGCTCTTCCCAGACCTCCTCATCAGAAAGTGGAGGAGATTTGCCAATCTCTACTTCAAGACGGTATCTTGCCTTTTCCATGTTTAGGTCTTTAACCATCTGCAGCTTCTGGCTGCGCCTTACATCAAGTAACTCAGCTGCAAGTGGCACCTTCTGGACATACCTGTTATTAGGTAATGTTCCATGTAATATATTCTGCATTTAGCATACATGGTTGTATGTAACTGACAAGAGCAAAATGGAGATAGATACTCTTGTGACTTATCAGAGCTCGGTACTGCACTGACAAGAAGGGATGATACAGAATGGGTGAGATGGATTTACCTCTCTAAGAAGGGCATCATAACATAGTGATGGACCGCAAAATCTACCACCCACGGAACCACAATCAGCACCGCTAGAAATTTGGCCTGTACAGTACAAGAGTCATTTTGTCAGCTCAAAGGTCCAAAGTTCTTAGAATAGTGATATGATGCATGCTTAATAAATATACATTATATTCTTTTTAATTTCATCCAAATGGGTCCTCAGAAGATTATATTGGTAGTAGTAAAAAAAGAAGGCAACGCACCGAGTTTGTGGAGGCATACATAAACACTCGATCTTCGAAGAGCATGTCCTCATAATCCTCATCAACGGTATCTTTGAAAGCCTCAATAACGCCCTTGTCCCACACAATCTCAGCAGGATCGTCAGTTATCTCGTCCAAGACGCTGGCCTCCCCGCCCCAGTTCCCATTTCCACCTCCATTCCCCGACGCGCCGTTGCCGGCGCCGGCACCACTGGTCCAGTCCTCCCAGGACCGCGCCTCGGAGTTGATGGCATCCTGCTGGGCCTCGCGCAGCTCAACAATGGCCTCGGCCTTCCTCCTCCACTCGTCGAACTTCTCCTTCTCCGACAGCTCCTGGTCGGCCCCAATCGCCTCCGCTAGCTCGTCGTCCTCCCTCAGCCCGGCCAGGCTCTCCTCGTCCTCGTTCCAGTCCGCAAAGAAGGTCCTCCACCACGGCCGCTGCCACTCGGTGGGCCGCCGCCGCCGCCGCCGCCTCAGAGCGAAGACCGCAGCGTGCCTGCGCCTCGCCCTCCTGCTAATCCTGTGGGAACCGAGAGCGAGCACCCCGCGCGCGTAGGCGCAGATGAGGAAGCGCGGCGCAATGCCGTTGGAGACGACGGCCGCGGAACAGCTCATGAAGGTCATGAAACGGGGACCATATGCTCCCTAGCCCCAGCGGTTCTTGGAATTGGAACACGAGGGCAGAGCTGGAGCGGCCACGGGCTCATGTCATCGGCATTCTCGTAGCAATCTGCGCTTGAAGCAGTGAGAGGAGGAGCCTTTGCAAACAAAAGCACGCGGTCAGTTGGTACGGAGTAAGTATCATTCTTGCATGTACGCATACGCTTGTAATCGGTGGGCGGACATACCTGGCTGGTGGGTACAATTGCGAAAAGGGCGGCCGGCAAAGTCCTGGAGAAAGGCCGGCGGCGGCACTCGCCCAGTCGTCGGTGTACGTCCCGGCGACGACGACGAGGGCTCGCCGGTGACTCGGGATGATTCTGATTCTGGGTAGGAGAAAGGGGAAGAAGATGAGAGGAGTTCCCAATTCAGGCGGGCAGCTTGAGCCTTGAGCCTAGCTACGGCTAGAGAAGTAGAGAGACGAAGTGGTCGGCGTCATATCCACGACGCTGCACAGCAGCCACCCTCACGGTCTCATGGATAGGGCCTACTCCTCTCAGTCATGGTCCACTCTAACGGTTTCTTCTGAGGCTTCAGTGGGCCTTTGCCGGATAAAGCTCGACTAACCGCCAGGTACAGATGCGGACATGGCGACGAAAACTCATCCTGATCCGACGGCTGCCGCGACAGCTTCTCTCCCAACCACACTCTCCTGACTCCTCTCCTCCCCCGCTCGCAACCGGGCTCTCCAGTCTCCTCACCTCTCCTCTCCTCTCCTAATCCTGCGAGGAACCGAGGAGGAGAAGGAATCGTGGAATACAGGTATGTCTCGTTGTAAATTGCTGCTCCCCTTCCCATGTTTGCTGTCTCTGTCACCTCAATCCTTCTCTTCTTCGATCTGGCCGGACGCCCAGCGGCCTACTTGGATTTGGAACAAGTGCTCGATTTTGCTCACATGGCAAGGCTGTAAACCATGGCTTGCAGTAAACCATGGCAAGGCTGACAATTTGGAGTACCAGGCCTGTTTAGTTTTGAAATATGAGCTCCCCCATTTCCTACTTCACTCACTCGCATCGCATTGCGCAGCATGCTGTTTATGCTCTGCCAAACCCGGGTAAGGCCAGCCAAAGATATGAACTTTATGTTGTCCAAGCTTTTAGAGTCCATTTCTGTCCTGACTGCCAAAAGTGGCTTTACAACACACAATAACTGACGTCAGATGCCTTTTCCCACTTCTATCATTCTCTGTGCATAGAGTGTACTGATACATGATAGATAAATTTTAGTTTTTTATGTGTATAAAGAATAAAATTTAGGGAAGCACAAACTTTGTCAATGTCTCATTCATACATGGTAACTTTCATGGCAAACTTTAGATGATAAATGATGCTTAGATCTGATATATTGGGTGCAAAGGCATGGTGGGGAATGTGCAAATCAAATCTCTTCAAAGAATACCATAGTCTCCAGATACTATAGGATAGTTAATGCAATGCACTACCCATCCTACGCCTCTCCACCTTATTTGTCTAAATGGCAGGTTCCACTCTTCCATTTGAAGAAGTTGAAGTTGCAGAATTTTAATGTTCAGATTACAGAGTCATGCATAGTGACAGTAACTTGTAGAATTCTAGTTCAGGAAATTTTGCATCTCATTCACTTTGGTTGTATTTGCAGGAAAGATATTGGCATTAGCACAGCTCCAACCAGATAGTCTACCATAATTCCATTGGAAGGACAAAAACTGAAGAGTACACTTTCATCAGATGGCTTTGCCTTCCTCAAGCATGAGAGCTGCATCCTCCACGGTTTACCCCATCTACCTTAGTCTCCACCACCACCCCAACAGCCACAATACATCTTTTCGTCCCTCGAAAGCAAACCACGACAATACCCATAAATGCACCCAGTCACCCAAAATTCTTAGACGGTCTCTCTTCTCCCTACCTGCCTCATTTCTTCTCCTCCACACATCTTCCTCCCTTGCTGTAGATTACACAAATACACCATCAACCTCAACAATTGACACCACGATCACAGATCGCATCTTCATGGACTTCAGTGTCTGTCCAAGCTACTTTCGCTCAGACAGACCACTAGGAGCTGAGCTTTCCTCATGCCCTGATTCTGAGCCTCTTGGTCGTGTTGTCTTTGGTCTCTATGGTCGGCTTCTCCCCGTTACTACTGCCAATTTCAAAGCTACGTGTACTGCAGCTGCATACAAGGGCACCCTTGTCCACAAGCTCCTTCAAGGACAGTTTTTTGCTGCTGGCCGACAAGGTTCTCGGCGTGACAAGGGTGAGGTCCAGCCTCCCTCAGGCCTTGTTAGGAATTCTGAGACTGTTAACCCTAAAGCATTCGAACTAAGGCATGCAAGGCCCGGCACACTTTCGTTATGCCTTGGACAGAATGATGATGATGATGACATCAAGCTCAACCCCAATTATCACAATCTTGAATTCTTGGTTACTACAGGACCAGGACCCTGTCCCGAGCTTGATGGCCAGAACATTGTCTTTGGGACTGTATTGGAAGGTGAGTTACTTTCCTTTTCACAACATTGTTTTCACATCACATTATATTTTGTATCATCGGTCTTTCAAGAACTTTAGTATTGTTCCCTTCAATATTTTTCAAACACATTACAATGTTGAGGAAATTCATAGGATGACTAACATATGAGTGAAAGTGTTGATAAAACATCAAAATTTAGGGTCGCATCCAAGGTCCGGTTAATTTTGTGGTCCAAAAGAATATGTGGTGAAAGGTAAAATTCCATATGTGGTGAAAGGTAAAATTCCA
This sequence comes from Bothriochloa decipiens, assembly GCA_023333625.1. NCBI lineage: Eukaryota > Viridiplantae > Streptophyta > Magnoliopsida > Poales > Poaceae > Bothriochloa > Bothriochloa decipiens. The sequence continues at coordinate 1,393,584 of CM041629.1, forward strand.
AATAGTGGTTTTGTTAAAAACACTGAGACCATGTGTTCTTCGAATCTTGGGTCTTATATTTCCTTATTCCACTGATACGTGGTTGGGAAATAATGATATAGATGCACATTAAAAGCCGATATTTTGATGCCTATATTTGTTCTCAAGCGGAAGACGTGTCACGCGAGGATGATAGAGTAGGTTCGATTATACACAGAGAAGAGAAAAGTGGGGAAAAATGGCAGTGACATTGTATTCGTTACTAAACTCATTAATGGATATGGATATGGATATGGATATGGATATGGATATGGATATGTGTAGATCTTGATCCACTGCCTTCAAATATTGCAAATCCTTTTTGGCATCTCAATCCTAGTGGAAATTATATGCGCCAATTCCTCTAGTAAATTTTAACTTCAAAGCAGTGGAACTGTGGAAGAAACCGAGTCTGAGGTGCTGTCTTTTCTCATGCTGATAGATTACACAAGAACTATAGGGAATCACGAAATCTTCATTTGGTTTCTTGAGTCTGCAATATATTTACGAATTTGTGTACCTCTTGAAATGTCTTTGGCTGATTGGCTTTTGTGTTGTGATGCCTGCGCATTTGTTATCCAGGAATGGATGTTATCACCAGCATCGCAACCATACCTACCTACAAACCAGCTGAAAGGATCCGCCTCTTCAACGACTTCGCACAGCTGATTGGTGACGAAAGGGCTCAAACTGCTCGGGCTATGTGGAACCGCCCACTTAAGACTGTATATATCAGCGACTGCGGAGAGCTGAATGTGACCAAACAATCTCTTTCCCCTCCAAGCTTGCCATGACTGCCAGTGCCATGACATTATCCACATAGCCAATTTTGTGTATCTGTTGCTCCGGTCCTCTGACTGTACTCTTGAGGTGTATATATTACTTCTGGTATTAACTTATGTATGTTCCATGAGGTGTATATATTCCTTCTGTTATTAACTTGTATAGATGTTCACTTGCTGACAAATGACTGTATTAGCATACTCCGAGTTCTCAGTTCTTTCTGTATATCAGCTACAGCTTGTAGAACCTTGGAATTGTGATGAGTCATGGCAATTTTCCATGTGGAAGACATATGACATTGTTTCGCCGATACCATTTCTGGTTTTAACATTGTTTATCATATATGCATGCTGGAGAACTATGCATCATTGCATTAATTAAGGAGAAAATGGTAAAGAATACAACCCACAGATAGCAAAAGACTAGGACCTTGTTTAGATACCAAAATTGGTATTCAAAATTTACTATGCAGAATTCCTATTCTCCATCACATCAAAATACCGGCATATGTATGAAGTACTAAATATAAATAAAATAAAAAACTAATTGCATAATTTTATTATACTTTACGAGACGAACATTTTAAGCCTAATTAATCAATATTTGGACAATTATTACCAAATAAAAAACAAAATTGCTACAGTGTGACGGGACACTCACTATGCAGAATTGGGATACCAATTTTGGTATCTAAACAAGGCCTAGGTTGAGACTAGGTCGCATTAGAACCACCTAAAGGGAAGAAAATAACATAAGAAACACAGCCCCAAGAACAAACGTCAGCCACGACCCAAAAATGTGTTGCCGCTCTAGCATTGGAGCATCCTTTGGATGCTCAGCAACACTCCATTGAAGACACAATCATGCTGATGCTTTCATAGCATCCAAGCCGCAAGAACAGTCAGAGAATTCAACCCAGTTTTAGAGTCTCGGCTTGCTAGAACATACATGTTCAGAGAAAACACAGGCTTAAAAATCTTGGTGAGGATGAGTTGCATACTCTCCTCTTCTTCATCACAGAGAAGGCATCTGCTGTGGATAGTTAGCAGCCTAGGTTTTCCAAATCAACTTCCAAGGTTCAAAGGAAACTTATCCAATGAAGAATCTCTCATGTGCCCATCAATATTTATCACGAGTTAATAGATTATGGTTGGATGATCACCTAAGATAGAAATCCCCAAATATCTACATATTCAAACTTGTATATCCTGAATCAAAGCAAATTTGCCATCGATCAAGAAAATAAAAATGCACTCTGACACATTGATCCTGAATAAGCATGAAAGTTTAAATGGCAAAAGTACGTTCAGAGATTATGGTGCTGGTCAGTGGTCACTAACCGACAGCCAAAAAAAAAAGGACTGCTGCAATGTAATGGTTGGGCCTTCTTCTCTTATATAAGAATAAAATATCAATAGCAGAGCTGGAAGGAACCAAAATTTCTTGAATAACACTGTAGGTCATAGGGAATCTAACATCTACTCCCTGTAGGCAATGAAATTTGCAATGTCAAGAAGCCCAGCTTCTCTGTAACACTCAGCAATCCGATCCACAACATCATCCCAGTTACCATCCACAGATGCTAAATCCATTAAAAATGCTGCCTCGTCAAGAACCACCTGCAGTGCACCAGAGCAGCAAAGGCAATGGAGTCAACCAAGAAATAATGGAATGCTATTATGTGACAAATTAAAGAGACTCTCGTCAGCCACCTGTTCTGGAGCCTTTCCTTTCTTCAGGTCCTCACGCTTACCCTCCTCAGTTACCTTCTCTCTTATAAACTCAAGCTGCTCATCCTCCCACCCAGCTAATTCAGCAGCCTCCTGTTTCATGAAAATGTGTATAAGTTAAGTCTTTAGTTTCAACTTTCAAGAAGAGAAACTAAATTGAAAATAGAGAAATATCTGTTGGCTGCTAGGCATAGCAGAACATGAAAAGGCCGCACAAATCATACTTCGTAACTGCAGCCAAGTGTCCACCATGGTGATTTCAGAGCCACTCGAGCTGAATCTTTGGCTTCAGATGTACGTCCAACTCTAACAACAAACAAACAAGAAAATAAGGAACACAGATGAGCGTTAAATTTTGTTCCAGCCGTTGTGCATTTGAAATACGTCCAGTTAAATCATGCCATTGCAGTTGCCATAGGGAAGTGTATTACCATCTTTTGAGGCTAGACAGTACAGAATTGTTTAGGAACATGTAATGTAAAATGCAAACAACCGCCTGAGAGGTTCCCCTGATCTCACGTGGCATAATTTGTAATTAGACTGATCATGTCACAACAATACCTTTTTAAAATCTCTGCGTTGAACACAAAGGGCCTTCCAAATCCAGGAAATTGATCTCTACTATAGAATTCTCCAGTAATGAGAGCCGAGACCTGAAGAGAAAAACAATGCACACTAAAAATCATTATGTAAACAAGATCAATGTATCTCTGGATAGATCTAAGAGTTTTACATTATCTCCTTTTTCTAGATGGCGCAATGTTTTCCTCTCTATAACATCTGGGAAAAGTCCAACCTACAAAAGAGCATCAGTACACAAGCTGCCTTGTAACTCAGTAATTTGGAACTGACATGTATCTCTCAACCTTCTTCAACAAATAGACATCAAGGTCTGGCAGCTGCGATTCTTTGAAGTCACCTTTAGCATAAAGGTCACCAACTTTGCCCACGGCAGCCCATAAATCATCAACAATATCAGCATTGATGTCAGCCTCAACAAGTATTCTGTGGATATACTGTTTCACCTGAGAAACATGAGTAAGATTATGAGGATCGACTGTGATTTTCACTTACATTAAGACAAGAAAGGTGTAATAAGATGCAACACAAACTTACATTCTTAGCCAAAAGCCACAATCCATGTTTACGAACTTCCACAACAGGCATTTCCATCCTGAAGGACAGGTAAATACATATGGATATTTGGATAGATGCCTTTTGAAACATACCATGGATATAGAAATAGCAGCATATTTAGTGTACCCAGTTGGAGCGGTTGGCCATCTGAGGAGGGATGTCAAATTACCTGCATTTTGACCGATAATGTCAGGTAGAAACAGAGAATTATCAAATCTAGATCGTAGATGCTTCTAATGCAAAGAATCATTCGATCTCTAAAATCAATACCTGCTGGACTTTCTGACAAGGGAACAACACATGGAATTAACCCTCTTTTTGCTCCAGGAGAAACAATCTTTTCACCTGTCAAATGTAGTTATCCATATGAAGGAATAGTTTTTATTCTGGCCTTTGCATGAGGCATGCACCACACATTTGTTATTGCAAAATTCAGCTATAAGATGGGAATGAAAACAGAAGGTAGCAAATAGCAATAGAGTTCATACATCCAAAACAATTCGAAATAGAATCAAAGCCTATTGGTAAGCATCCAACAGTGCTTGGAGAAGCTCTACATGAATGTAGTCAAATGTCAAAAGGGTCCCAAGTCCCAACAGCTAGATTTAAACAGCCTGGTTTCTATTTGAAATTCGTAAACAGGCAGAGGCATGATCAGAGGCAAAATTGAATTGTAACCACTACCAAGATAAAAAAAAATAACTAATCAGACAGGATTGCTACTGAAGCCCAACACTAAATGCTTGGAACTGTCAGTTTACCACTGTGCGAGAAAAAAATGAGAAAAGGAACAGTAAAATGCCATACCTCGTGCTTGAAGCACATTTAGGAGAGAGTTGAGATGCTCTGGAGGATCGGTCACGGCGATTTCCTTGACAAACGATGCATGATCTGGAATTATTTTGGGAGATTGTAAGAAACGTGGTTGCCATAAACGCGGAGCATGATTTATTTATGTACACTCCAATAGCGTGATTCTAGTATATTAATTAATTACATGGACCATACAGACAAAGAGCATAACAAGGGCACACAAGAGTACAAGACACACAGGAAATGAACCAGTGAGGAAAACGCCACTATATTGCTACGTGTTGTGTTGAACTGCAACAACTTGGCTTGGATTGCTACAGGCTGAAGTAAATGTGGGGCGGAGGCGACAGGCGAGCCTTCCGATCCACAAGAACCATGAGGAGAAGAGTCGCGCATGGTTGTGGCCTCACCGTAGGCAGTGACGGCCGCGGCAGCGGCGGCGGCGGCAGGGGAGGAGGCGGCGCAGCGGGCAGCGACCAGAGAGGCCCCAAGCGCGCGCGGCGCCATCAGCGCAGACGCGAGGCGGCCCTGCTCACCGGCGGCCTCATCCTATCCGCGCGGGCGCGGCGTCTCGATCCGGTGGTGGTGGTGGTGGCAGCCGCGACCTCACCTCACCTCACCAGAGCGAGCAGCCGTGGCTTGTGGACTCCGCAGCGTTACCACCAGTGGCGCTATGTCTCTTCTGGGCCGCAAGTGGGCCGTTGAGGCCCAGGTAGATCCGGACATGGCGCGAGCCCACTGATCCGACGGCTGGCATTTGAGCACCATCCTATGCTGCAGCAGGAAGGAAGAAGAAAGATGGCTCCGCGGCTGGCGCGCGAGCTTCTCTCCCCACCACATTCTCTCGTCCTCTCTTCTTCTCCGCTCCCTCGACGCACCTCAATCCGTCTCGCCTGTCCGCCTCCTGCCTCTGCCTTCTCCTCTCCTCTCCTTTCCTCTCTCTCTCATCGACGGACTACCTTCGAGGAACCCAAGAGGAGGAAGAGGAGGAGGAACACAGGGGGCCATCCAGGTATCGTTCTTGATGTGAATTGCTGCCATCTGTGCACCACATTCCTTCTGTTCCTCGAATTGGATGGATGCCCTGGATTTTGGAACAAATTCTCGGTTTTAAATTGATTACTCAACAGCATCATCCATGGCTGCTGAATCCTGAGTTCCTGATGATACATCTCTGTTTGATGCATTGATCGTCAGACACTTCCTCTGCATCATACACCTATGCTGCGGGATGGAGGAAGCTAACGTCCACGGGACCAGCGGCCAGCCCTCCACCGCTTCATCCGCTTCTGGCCAAGGCTCTCAATCCTGTCAGGCTCAGCGCCAGCAGCAGCTGGATGAAACGCAGGAGCCAGACAGCAGCTACAGATCAGCGTCAGAAATCGCTGGCCGCTCCAACGATGCCGTCGATCCCAAGGTCAGCATCGACACCGCGGCGCCCATCGATTCCGTCAAGGGAGCTGCCACCAAATTTGGAGTCGGAGGGGCTGTTGATTGGAAAGAGGTATTGTGCAAACCTGTCGCTCAATGTGAATCACATCCTCTGTTCAGATCAGATGCTAGTTTCTTAGCATTTCTTCTTCTTCTTTCACGTTACATGCCTGCATGACAGAAAAGCAAGCAAGTCCAGGATGAGCTCGAACAGGTGCAGGAAGAGGTCACGGAGTACCAGAAGAGAGCACAGGAGGCGGAGGCCGGCAGAGCGCAAGCTCTGCAGGAGCTGGGAACCGCCGTGAACTCTGCCGACGAGCTCAGGCTGGGCCTGGAGATGGCGCGGGCCGAGCAGAACCAGGCGCGGCAGCAGGCGGAGCTCGCCGAGCTTCGCCTCGAGGAGGTGCGGCGCGCCGCCGCGGCGAAGGCCAAGGCGGAGCTCGACGACGTCAGGGAACGCCGCGCGGCCGCGCTCGCGGAGCTACGTGCGGCTCGAACGGAGGCTGAGGCGCTCGAGAAGGTGCTCGCGCGCGCCGCGGCCGAGGCTGGCATGGCGGTGGCGCGGGCGCGGGAGGCTGCCGCGGCGTCGCAACGGGCTGGGAAGGCCGTCGAGGACCTCGCCGACGAGATCATCGCGCTGAAAGCGGAGTTGGAGTCCTCGCGCGCTGCTCATGTCGAGGTGGAGGAAAAGAGGATGGGCCTGGCGGTCGCGTGGGAGGAAGACAGGTCACGGTGGCAGACCGACCTGGAGGAAGCCGAGCTCGAGTCCAAGAGGCTGCGGGAGCACCTCATGGCGGCCTGCGACGTCGAGATGAAGGCGGAGGCGGCTTCCCAACTGTTGGCCAGCCTAAAAGCCGAGCTGGAGCACTTCGCTTGCGCTGCTGTCGAGGGCCAGGAGGAGAAGCCGGCGGTGGTGCGAACAGAATCTTCGGTGCTGGAGAAGACCAAGAAGGAGCTCGACGACGTGAAGGCGAGCGTCGAGAGGGCCAAGGACGAGGCCAAGTGCCTGCACGTCGCCGCTGCCTCGATGCGTGATGAGCTGGAGAACGAGAAAGTGGAGCTCGCCGCGCTGCGGCGGAGGGAACGGGAAAGGCGGGAAGGGCTCTCGTCATCGTCCATCCCTTACCTCGAGGAGGAGCTGAGGTGGGTGACCGCCGAGCTCACCGAGGCCCTAGAGAAGAAGACGGGCAGCGACGAGACCGAACGGGTAGGCGAGGCACGGCGCGAAGCGGAGGAAGCCAAGGCCAAGGCCCGGTCGGCTCGAGAGGAGGTCGCCAGGGCCAGGGAAGACGCGGGCGTGGCCAAGGCTGCCGTCGCCACTATGGAGGCGCGGCTGGAGGCGGTGACGCGGGAGATACTCGCCGCGAACACGTCGGCGGAGATCGCCACGGCCTCGGCCGGCGCGCTGATGCAAGAAAGCAAGCCGTCGAAAAGCAATACGGCCGTCGATGCAGAGGGCGAGAGCGTGACGTTGACGATGGAGGAGTACGAGGAGCTGAGCCGGAGAGCGCAGGAGACAGAGGAGGCCGCCGGCACGCGGGTGGTGGAGGCGGTGAAGCTGATCAAGGAGGCCAAGGACGCGGAGGTGAGGAGGCTGGAGAAGGTGGCGCGGCTGGACAAGCAGACCGAGGTGAGGCGGCAGGCGCTGGAGGCCGCCACTCTGGAGGTCGAGGAGGCGGAGTTCGAGAAGCTGTCGGCGGAGCGGGAGCTCAGGCAGTGGCGCGCCGAGCACGAGCAGGGGCGCGCGCCCGGCAACACCGGCTCGCCCCGGCCGGGCCTCGCCGAGATCTCCGTGCTGGACGGCCCGGGCGCCCGCGACGGGCGCGGGAACCCGCACATACTCAGCCCGAGAGGAGGGTACATGCCACGGACGGAGACGTGGTCGGCGGCGGACGCGGACGCGGACGCGGACGCCGACGCGAGGCAGAGGAAGACCTTCTTCCCGCGGATTGTCATGTTCTTGGCGCGAAAGAGAGCTCAGTCCTGGTCCAAGTGATCAACAACCGGCTTCTTTTTGAATTCTTCTGGCTTATTATCTCTCTTCGGACTTGGTTTTTGTACATGGCTTGCTCGGAGCAGATGAAATATGATGCTATACAAATGTAAAATGTGTACTGATCACACAGGCAGATGATCATAACCCTTTTTTTTAGCTCAGAGTTGTGATCCTTGCTTGGAAATATTGATTGGCTCGATAACCCTTTTCACTCACGCTGTCGAATCTATCATGTGTTTTATTTATACATGCTCATCTCTAGGTGTATTAACAAAGGCAGCGTATGCTATAGAAATCAGCTTTGTGTACAAACTATATAAACTCTAATCAAGGTCACAGGACTCTAATCCGATGGTTAAAGCTAAAGATAGGTAATTTTAGCACTTAAACTCTCTCACTCATCCATCTAATTTAAGATTATGTAAAACAACTCCACGAACTTATCGCCGTTTTGTTTCCGTCATCGTCATCGTTAACGGCGGTAGGGTCATGGGGTGTTTTGCATAATTGGGATGAGCGGAGGATCTAAGTGTTAAAATTATCCACATTCAGCTTTAGCCATCGGATTAGAATCATGTGACCTTAATTAGAGTTTGTATAGTTTGCACACAAAGCTGATTTCTATAGCATACGTCGCCATTAACAAAACATAAATGTTCCTGAAACAAAGAACTAGAGACTAGGAATTTCATCATCGCGAGAAAGTTTGGGCTCAATATCCAAAGCTACAAAACCATGTGCATGCTTGAGACCTGACATATAAAACATGCGATAATTAATTGACTTTTTTTAGATTTATAGGGCCAAGCCCCTGTCATTGCAAAGCAAGGACCAGAAACAGTTTACATCCTCAGGTGGAACACACCTATCCATAAGGTCTGAAGAAAACTCAGAAACTCACTACTGACCCCTCCAACCCGCATGAACGACAGCAACTATCTCCCTAACCCTCTCATACAGACGATTAGACCAACCACACCGTTCTCACATCAGAGCACCCCATCCGCAAGCTTACAGTTAAACCAACGTTCCCCTATGTTCTCCCCCTGATCACTGATTAGTCCGAGCTTCATCTTCGCTTGCACCGGTAGGTCATCTTCTTCCCAGTCCACAGCAGTCTGAAACATGAACTTGTCCCAGGGATCATTCACCTGGGTCAGCCACCAATCCTTGGTTCTCTTGAAGCAATCTCCCTGAGCTTTGTCAGCCTTGAAACAAACTCCACCCTTCTCTCTGTGGACAGAGTATAACCCATGTGTTCAACATTGCTGCAATCCTCATTAGTAGACTCTTCATTCCTAGCCAAGGAGTACCCTGAAAACACATCGAATTCCTTAGTTTCCAAAGCCCCCACAGGGCTGCTGCACAGAAAATGTTATTCATCACGAATCTCTTATTGCTAAGCCACATCGACCCTATAGAGACAAAATTGTTACCAACATCTCTGTCTAAAGTTTTAGACATAACAGCCCACATTTGTCTGGCCACAACACAGTCAAAGAAAAGATGTTAGCCAGATTCATGCTCCGAACAGAAAAGACTGGATAGATCATCTAACTTCTTTCTAATATTAACATTGTCTCTAGTTAGATTCTTATTTTTTGAAAGTAGCCATAGAAAGAACAAGACTCTAGGAGGAACTTTCACCTTCCAAACAGCTGGCATATGTACAGATGAGATACCCCTAAAGTTAACTATTCTATAAAAGGATTGGGATGAGTAAATCCCATTAGATGTGTACATCCAGATGAGCGAATCATCCTCATCAGTAAACTGAATAGTGGATGCAATTTGTACTACTTCCTCCCACATGTTCATTAATCTCATGTCAACATCTCTTCTAAAGGAACATTTTAGTTCCCTGCCATCCCAAAGATCAGCTATTGTACCTGCCTGTTCATGAATAAGGACATACAGATCCCAAAACTGAATTGCTAAATAAGAAGGTCCTAGCCAATTGTCTTCCCAAAATTTGACTTTCTTGCCGTTTCCAATATTCCACTTATACCCTACCTTAGCAGCTTTAGCTGCCCACATTATACCTTTAAAAAAGATGCCCCTCTAGTAGAGCTACAGAAAATGTTAGGGTTCTCAGTGTCATACTTGAAGTCCAGGAACTGTCTCCACATCTTGTGCTTGTCTAAATTATACCTCTTAATCCAAGAGGCCAGGAGGCAGATGTTAAGGTCTCTTAAATTGGGAATACCTAAACCCCCAAAGTCCTTTAGAACAGAAAGGCTATCCCAATTCACTAGGTGTTTCTTATGTTTATCCTCACTATCATTCCATAAGCAGTTTGCTAAATGTGTGTTCAACATCTTGATAGCCCACTTGGGGAACTTGATGAAAGACATAAGGTAAATAGGTATACTAGTCAGACATGCCTTAACAAGAACAACTCTAGCAGTTTGAGACAACAGTTTGCCTCTCCAACCAGCTATTCTACCTAAAAGTTTATCCACTAAAGGTTGCAGATCCTCTCTAGTCAAGTTCTCATAATGCAAAGGAACTCCTAGATACTTTATGGGAAAGGATCCTAAAAGGCAGGCAAAAATATGAGAGATTAAATGAGCCCGCTCTCCTGACATGTTGATTGGTACTATTTCACTTTTATGGAAATTGACTCTCATACCTGACATCTGTTCAAACCACATCATGATATTCTTTAGATTGTGCAGGTGATCAATTCTATCATCAGAGAAGAGAGTCATATCGTCAGCATACTGTAAAGAGAGAATACCATTTGGTCTAAAACTAGAACCTAGGCCACAGATTAACCCATTAGCAGCACCTTTAATAAGCAACCTAGTTAGACATCACCAACCAAATTAAAAAGGAGGGGAGACAATGGGTCTCCTTGTCTCAACCCTTTTCCTGTTTTGAAGAATTTGCTTTCTTCCCCATTTAACATAACCCCAACCGACCCCTGTCTAATGATCTTGCTAATCCAATTGATCCATAATGGGCTAAAACCCCTAGACTCTAAGATTTCAAAGAGAAAATCCCAACTAACTTTATCGTAAGCCTTTTCATAATCTAACTTAATGACACACCCTGATTCTTGCCTTTTCTGAACATCATGCACTAATTCATGGGCAATAACAACACTTTCTAAGATGAATCTACCCTGGATAAAGGCACTTTGATTTGGGGATACTAACCTATCTATTATCCTGCCTAATCTAATTGTCAAGGCTTTGGAAAAAATCTTAAAGCTACAGTTGATCAAGATGATGGGCCTGAATTTTTTCATGGATCTAGCACCCTCCTCTTTCGGCAAGAGGGTGATCATAGCAAAATTCAATCTATATAAATCCAGTTTATTCTGATATAGGTCATTGAACATGTTGATCAAGTCCTTCTTAACTAACTCCCAGTATTTCTGGTAGAACATGAAGGAGAACCCATCAGGGCCAGGTGCTCCCTCTGCATAACTACTAAAAACTACAGCCTTAATTTCCTCCTCGGAGAAGGGTTGAGTCAACAGATCATTCTCCTCTTTTGACACCAAGTCCTCAGAGTTCCAGAACTCCTTATCTAACCTAACATTAGGCCTGGACTCTTTGGCAAAAAGATTTTTATAAAAATCCACATCAATCTTCATCATATCTTTTTGTTCTATGACCAAACCATCAGGACCCTCCAAAACATCTATTCTTTTTTCCTACTTCTTCGATTTGCAACTGCATGAAAATAGGCAGTATTCCTATCACCCTCTAAAATGTTCCTGTCCCTGGACCTCTGCCTAGCCTTAATTTCCTCCAAAGCCCAAATATGGTCTAGCTCTTTAGCTACTTGTTTAAACCTAGTAAGCTTTGCATCAGAGACCAACCTGGACTCCATCTCTTTTTCCAAATCATTGTACTCTAAGGCTAATTCTACCTTGCTTCTATTCAAACTGGCCACTTCATTAGCAACCCAGCCTCTAATAAACCTCCTTAAAGCCCTAATCCTAAATTGTCATACCTCTATGCTATTAGAACTAGTACAGGGTAGGTTCCAGGCTTTTTCCACAACCTTATGAAAGCTATCTTTCTGGGTCCACCATTTCTCAAACCTAAACATCTTTTTCCCAAAAAAGGCATCCCCCCAGTGTCAACTAATAAAGGGTTATGATCACTAGGGTACTTGTCAAGACCTTTCACCTAAGCTAGTGGAAAACCTGAGCTAACTCTGTAGAAACAAAGATCCTATCTATCTTAGCCAAGATGGGATCGTCCTGTCTATTGGACCAAGTAAAGTGGATATTGCCTGGATTCCACTCCAAAAGAGCCCATCTATCTATCCAATCATTAAAGGCATCAGCCCATCTATAGTTAATAACAAAATTACTTTTATCCTGTACAAACCTACCAGGTTAAAGTCCCCAGCAACCATAATGGGGCCTTGCCAAGATTGCATCACAACCTCCAACTCATTAAGAAAATCTAATTTACCACTATCATATGGAGAGCCATAGACAATGATCAATTTCCAACATAATTAGTTTTCAGATCAGTGAGCATGATGCTAATGGAAAAATCAAGAAACTCAGAAACATAAGCGCTAAGTTTATCCTTATTACAACCTACCAAAATACCTCCTGCAGTTCCTTTAGCAGGTAAGTTGAACCACAGGAAGGGTATATTACCAGTAAGAGACCTAAGATAACTAGGATTAAAAAAAACTTTCTTAGTCTCCATAATACCTACCACATCTGCATGAGTACTTCTAATTTTACTAGCTAAAGCAGGAAGCCTTCCAATTTTGTTCAAACCTCTAATGTTCCAGAAAAGACCTATCATTTATAACTTTTTTGTTTTCTATTTTTCCTACTCCTAACCTTAGTCCAATCTCCTATATCTACCTCATCCACTATATCTATATCATTTCTGACACTAGGAGATCCTGGTTCTAAGTACTGATCATCCCTCTCACTAGACTTTTCTGTCAAAGTAGAACCCACCTTAGCACCTACTTGAAACTGTTGTCTAATATCTAGAGCTAAAGACTCTTTTAGCTTCTGCTGCCTAAACCTTCTATCACTAAAATGCCTAACCTGATCTTGCTCTCGTACACCTACTTTGTAAACACAAGAATGTTCCTGACAAAGCTCACTGAAATGATTTCTCCTATCTTTTTCTAAAGCTAAAATTTTACTACCAGCACACATATCATCACCCTCCTGCACATCTACTTGTAATCCAACTTTGCTAGCTAACTCAACTAAAGAACAGACAGATGAGTGTGGGATATGGTTGTTACCTTCAGTAACTTCCAAATTGCTCTTCTTCTTAAGTGCCTAAGCTTTTTCTAAAACAGGAATACCATCTTGAGGAAACCTTTTACTCTTTCTTTCTGGTAACATAGACCCCATTTCTGACATCTCTTCTTAGGACCACACCTTTTCTCTTCCTTGTCTTTTTCAGCCTCCCCATCAACCTTTTCCCTACTTATGATCTCATCAGCAAGCACAGAGCTTGATCCACCCATCTCCTGGTTACTCAAACTCTGATCAGCTTTGTTTGGGTGAAATTCAGCTATTCCCAAGCCTTTTAGACATTCATTCACACTTTCAGATCCTTCAATTACAGACACAGCCTCTGGAGCTTTGTAGCACCAGTCCTCAGGTAATAGATGAGAAACCTCCTCTTCTTCAACATCACTGATAATGATTTCTTCATCAACTTCCTCATCCGAGTTGTCCAGTTCCATGGATCTCAGCAGGTTGCGACATACTGACTGCTCAAACTCTGGTCTAAAGGACATATTTCCCTCTTCAGCAAAGATTGCAGATAGATTTCTCATAGATTTTCCCTGCTTAGGAGTTGAGTGACCATTATGATCCCTGGACTTGGAACCACCTCCATTATCTCTGGACTTGGAACCACCTTCATTATCTCTGGGTTTATCTTGAGCTGTCTTGTCTTTGTTAGAACAATCCTTGAGCAGATCATCATCTACCATCTCATAATCATTTGGGTCTGCACCATCATCAGTTTCACCATTGTCATCGTCATTGTCACCCTCACCTTCAACTTGGACTATGCCTAGTAGTGAAATGAATAAGAAAGATTTCATCATTCATTTCCATAACTCTTCTTGGAGGAACCATTGCAGGGTTCATGCACTTGATCTTAACCCTCACCATAGCAAAAGAGCTGCTAAAAAGAGACTGCCAATCCACCTTAGTCATCTTACCCAGGGCAGAAGTTACTTGGACCAAGGTTTCCCAATCACATCACTTTGGGGGATCCCTTTGACTTGTACCCAAACCTCTTCTAGCTTACCAATGGGAATAATGTTACCCCTCCACACTTTCAAAGATGCCATCACTGCTCCATTGTTGAGATAGAAGAAGGATTTGTCATCTATCACAAACATGTCCACTTTTTTCTCAGGAGGAAACTTGACCAGGAAACTATTTTCATCAAGCTTCTTAAGATGCTAGACCCAATATTCATCAAACACTCTCTTGAGATGAGCAACAATGCCTTCTTGGTCAAGCACAACACTCTCCACGGTGAAGATACTGTAGTTATCGAAACCAGTCCACAACTTGAACCTATTATCTCTCTCTTCTACATTGACATGGAAAAAACCAAGACCCCTACTAGCACTTCCCAGGAATTCAGCTGGCAAGATTGGTTTTCTCCATCTGGGACATTTCTCATCTATATGATCTTTCTTTGAGCAGATGAAGCATACTCTTAGTTTAGGACAGTCAGCACTGAAGTGGCCTTGATCACCACAGTTGTAGCAATTTATGTGAACTGCCTTGTCATCCCCAATTTTCTTCTCCTCCACATCTTTCACCTCTTCCTTCTGCAGATGGGACTTAGAGCCTTCCCTAATTTGCAGCTAGCTGATAGTTGTTCTCTAGGCTTCCAGCCCCTTCTGAGGCTGAGGTTGAACTTGTTGTTGCCTTGCCCAACCTCCCTGGAATCCACCCCTCGGTCTCCCACCAGGCGGCCTTGCCTGTCCCTGGTTATGCATCTATAGGGGAGGATACATGGGGTGGTTGGGAGGCGGAGGATAGAAGCCATAAGGACCTTGCGGTGGCAGGAACGGCGGTGGCGGCCCCATGGGGTGTTGGAAGAACAACGGCGGCAGCCCCATGGGGTGTGGATGATTCCAGCCCGGGCCACCCCACTGCTCCCATTCCTCCTCCGGACTGCGTGGGCGGCCAGGACCTCTACCTCCACGGCCCCTGATTTGCCATACTCCCCTTGAGCTTCGAGGCGAAGGATTCTCTTCCTCCCCGCCCCCAGATGTCTTCTGCGAAATCGAGCTTCTCAGGTTTCTTCACCCACCGATCCCCCTCCTGCACTGGGTAGCAATCTTCTATCTCAAATGATTTCTCCTTCAATAGCTCTCGACGAACCCACACCAGGCCCTCTCCCCGCTTTCCCCTCTCACGAACCCTAGAAGTCTGGGTGGTGGCGGATTTGGGATGGGGTTCACCAGGGACCAACCAAAACTGACCGTAAAATTCCTCAATTAACCCCTCTTCGTCGTCTTCCTTCCACCAATGGCCTGCATCGGATTCTAATCTGCCCACCACCGATGCCTTGGCCTTCCCCAAAGTGACGCGTGTCTCAGGAGGCGGCCCCACCTGGCAGCCTCCAATGGGATGGGTCATCGCCTCGCATTGACACGTGTTTCCCCGACGCCGTGGCGGGGTCCTGTGTCACCGACATGGGCTCACCGGCGGTAACTTGGTCGGGAATCTCGCCGGAGGCGGTGGTGGGACGCTCCCTATTGAGACACTCATTACCTCAATACTGTAGGTTGGTAATGCAGTACTATGCATTGGAAATAGTACTATGCATTGAAATAATACTATGCAGTACTATTGACTTGATATACTTTGTAAGAAACAACATCAAAATAGTACTATGCATTGGATGGTTGCGTCAGACACAGCACTCAAAAGTGTGACGCGGTGCGATGAGAAAAGCCCAAATACATTTGCTAACCATCCATTCTATCATATAAGTATAACCTACATCCACTCAAAAAAAAAGTATAACATACAATCCAAGGATGCAAAGAGTAATTCAAACAACCTACAACATGCTACACCACACAAATGAAATATACACACTATACAAACTTTTTCATTGTTCTTTCCTTGAGGACACCACATTCTCTCTCTCTCTCTCTTGTTTTTCTCTGTAAAGACTTGGAAATAACTATAGATGGGTAAGTTCATTGATACTCTATATTAAAGATGAAAACACTATAGAGGCACGAATCAAAAGTTAGATGCGCTATATTATGGACGATTTTATTACTTTCCCTACTAACCTTATTAATCTTTTAGATAGCTTAAATAATCCTTCCCCTTTAGAGCTTCCAAAACCAATGGCAAAGACCGAATGGTCCAAAAGGAGGTATTCGCTGGGGCTCTAGAAATTTTAAAACAACAACATTCATGTATATGATCTTTTACTAACCCTCGGTAGGATGGTGGCACCTAATACTTTTTTAAAAAAACTCACACTACGAAGTCTTCAAGGCAACCGAACCAAAGAAGTATGACATTTTTGGTGGGGTGGAGATGACGAAAAAAGGAGAATGCATTGGAGGAAATGGAATGACATTGCTTATTCTAAACAAGAAGGTGGGATGGGTTTCAAGGACCTTCACCTCTTCAATTTGGCTATGTTAGGTAAACAAGGCTGGAGGTTGCTAACTAGACCTGATTCTCTCTATGCAAGAATACTAAGTGGTAAATATTTTTATAATGGCTCTTTCATGTCAGCAAGGAAGAAAAGAGGAAGTTCTCAAACGTGGCAAGCAATTTTAAAAGGAAGGAAAGTTTTAGAAAAAGGTCTTATCAAAAGAGTTGGAGATGGAAATACAATTAATATATGGAATGATCAATGAATTCCCAGCAATCCAGGTTTTAAGCCTATTTTTAGAAAGCCAGAAGCACAAGCTGAAAATGTTCATGAACTCTTATCTCCAGATGGAATGTCTTGGAACATACAAGCTCTTTGGGATAACTTCCTCTATAATGATGAAAATGCAGTAAGAAGAATTCATCTTGGAAGACTTGAGAAAGATACATGGGCTTGGAGTGCAGAAAAGCACGGTATGTATACTGTAAGATCAGCCTATCGATTATTGATGTCTAGCTCTAGAATGGCCGACCTACATAAAAATAATATTGCTTCTAGTTCAGTAAGTGAAAATAATCCAATTTGAAAAAATCTATGGAAACTAAAAATTCCTCTAAAGGTTAAAGTTTTTTGGTGGCGTGTTATCAATAATTTTATCCCTGTCCATGCAAACCTTGCCAAAAGACATTTAGATGTTCAGAGTTCTTGCCCAGACTATGCAGTTAAAGAGGATACAATTACCATGCTCTAACTCGATGCACTTTGTCCTGAGCTTTCTGGAAATCTTTAAAAAACATGTATGATATTAAATTACCATTACTGCATCCAGTTACATGGAGTCAAGATCTTCTTGATACTCAATTCTGTTCGCAGGAGATATGTGGCTCTGTTTTATGTGCTATGTGGGCATTATGGACAGCAAGAAATAGAAGAAAGCATGGAGAAACTTCAATTTCTACATATCAAGCTTGCAGGTGGGCGTAGGAAATGGCAACTGATCTTATCCATTCCAATCCATCACCATACATTTCGAAGTTGCAGGTAAAGAAAGTTCATTGGTGCCCTCCTCCTAAAGGGGTAATAAAGGTAAATTTTGATGCAACTTTTAAAGCTAAAACTTATCAAAGTGCCTCAGGAGTGGTTTTACGTAATGTACAAGGTCGATTCATAGCAGCTAAATGTAAACATTATGGGTCGGTATCTGATGCTCTTACTGCTGAAGCTTTTGCTTATCGTGATGCGGTGCTAACGATAAAGGATCTCAGATTATCAAAGGTGATTGTGGAAACGGACTGCCAATAATTAGTAGCACTATAGAACTCTAGATCAAGTAATAGATGTGCTATTATTACAGTGCTAAATCAAATACAAGAACTTAGTCAGCAGTACTCACATTTTGTTTTGGCTTATGTAAGAAGGAAAGCAAACATGGCTGCACATTATACAACCAAGTTTGCTTTGTCTTCAAATTATGAATGTATGTGGTTGCATGACATCCCTAGCTTTTTATCTCAATGTATTCAACAAGACTCTCATGAAGAGATATGAAGTAATATGAAATCTTTTTTCTAAAAAAAGAGAGTACAAGGACCAAAGCATAAAAATGCCGTCGTTCGGTCCCACAGGACCTCGTCTCGTGCTGGCACGGCAGTTGCCCCCACCCTACCGAGTCAAACGTCCCGGCCTCCTAAAATTTCCCCTTTCCCCAACTAACACGACACCCCCCATTCCGGTTCCGGCGTTCCCCTTCCTCCGATTGCCCCCAAATCCGACGCGTCATCGACGCCATGGCCGCCGCGGGCAAGCTCCTCCTCCTGGCCGCCGCCTTCGTCCTGGCGGCGTCCCTCGTCGCCGAAGCGCGCCCGTGCGGCCACGCGCAGACGCTCCTCGTCTCCTTCTCCTCCGTCTCCAGGCCCAACCCGGACCCCACCAACCCCACGCCGCTCACCACCACCGTCGTCACCGTCCTCCGCGTCCGCCGCCTCGGCCCGCACCACCAGATCCGCCGCCCCGTAGCCGTCGCCCTCCCCGCCGCCGACCCGGAGGCGGAGGTCGCCGCCGCCTCGTCGTCCGTCCAGGACCGCGCCAAGGACATCCTCGTCGTCGTCTCCGGCCTCCTCTTCGGCTTCGGCTGCGGAGCCCTCACCGCCGCCTCCATGTACCTCGTCTGGTCGCTCCTCGCCTCCACCTGCGCCTCCGGCTACGACGACGACGACGTCTACAGCGACGACGAGGACCAGCTGTCTGACTCCGAGAGCCCCAAGAAGGCCGGCTATGTCATCATCCACGACGCCGACGAGTACGGCGCCGGTAAGAACTAGGGCTGGGGATCCGTCTTCGGTCTTTCCGGGGGCAGCCAAAGGATTCGTAATAACATTTGCATAATTGCTTTGAATTGTGCAGTATACACTGTAACTGTATGACCCTTTTTATGTGTGTCGTGTCTGTCTGATTCTCTCTATGTATGTCGTTACTTGTTTGGGGGAAAGGAAATTTAAGTTATGATATGAATTGATACGCTCTTAATGTGTTCTTACATCGTCAAACGGAAATGATCCTTACATGATTCTTGTTTACTGCTGTGGTTTACAAAATTGTGGTCTAGTGTTCTTCCTACAAATTGAGGTGCAATATGTGGTTGCCTGTGCGATTGTGTTTGTAAAGTAGAAATGTGTAGAATTTTCTCCCCTTGATTTAGTCTGGGGTGGAGTACACTGCTCTAAATCAATCCAATTGTTTCCACGGTGACATTACTAGTGTCTTATCATTTCCTATTGGAACTTGTATGAATATGACCATGCAACCTCTGCAGTTTTCCACTAAACATTTTCGCTTTCCCTTTTTTAATGGTCATGGGACATGTAATATTGTTGAGTATACATATTTTTTGGTGTATTTTACCAGTGATGTATAAATGTATGGTTGTCTGGTGTGGCTGTGGGCCACCAAATATTTAAGCTGAACTTCTCCCCAGCTGATGGGAATTATTTGTTTGGTAGCCTATCTCTTTTTTCAGCTTAGGGATTAGGGATATGATGTAGAATGGTTTCCACAGCAACATACTATTTTTTTTATCATATTGGAATTTGTTCATAAATTTGACTGCTACTTTGTCTGCAATATCCCTGAGATTTGATTTAGACAAGGCCACAAGGCTGTACAGTCTGAAGACATTGTAGCGAGTTGATTTCATCAAACAACAATTATTATAGCTGCATGCTTGACTTCTATGCTTATCCTCTGTTCTCAAAATGATCCAGTGAAGCCACTATTTAGCACTATAAGGAGCTAGAGCTGGAGCCATGCCAAACGGGCCTCCAACACCTTTCTAGTTGAATGTCTTTCCCATTTGTGTTTATATATTATGATATGAAGACTGCTATATTTAAAATACAAAATTACTATTTTTGATAACAAAAACGATCTCCAGTAACTTAACCTTGGATTATCTACTTAGTTTCTTCTCTATATGCCATGGGCCTACTGTTGGGACAACTTCAATGTCACATAACGTTAGTTGTGTTAGCATGTAGTTTATAAGAATGCTCGGGATGCAGGTCAAATGTGAACTATTGTATATAAATATAAATGAACTTTTGAATGAAACATTCCTCTTCGTTTAGAGCTGACCTTGTTGATAAAGTGGCAATCATGTAATCGATGGTTGGATTTGTTGTGCCTCTCTTATCTGATCTGAATTAATTAGTTTGCTATTTTCAGTTTTGTCTATCTCCTATGACAAAATATATTCTTCTGGAGTAAATTGCATGTGGGATTTTGTTTTTGAATGAAGTATCTGGTAAATAAGTCCACTGTGTGGCTGTATGTAGTTCATCTGTTAACCAAATGGCCTTCCTGTGTGTAATTTTGCTGCTCATTTTTATACATGTTATTGATCTGGCATGTAAAGATTATTGCCTATGATGTGTTACTGTGTAAACCTGGACAGTCTGCTGTTGCTCAGCAATTGCTTGAGTGCCTGGCTTGAGCAGTGAAGGGTAATATCAATATTCAGAAAATAGGGAACCCAACCTCCAACGTAAAAGGAACCCAACCTACAAGCGGTAAAAGAAAAAAGAAGAGAAAAAGTAGATTGGAGCTCATTATCGCTCCTATTGATGTTTCTGCTTATTTGGTGTCGATACCGCATATGGCTATGGTGTAAGAACTACCCTTTGCAAATAGAATTCTTAGGAATTCAGACTCTGCGTAATGTGACCTAATGTTTTACTATCTTCAAAACATTACTGATTTTACCAACGCATTTCTGGGCTTTGTGTGATCCTCCGGTGAATGCATTCTTCTAAAAAGGATTAGTGACGTAGTTATCTCTGTTACATAGCGACATAAGTTATCTCTCCGCTATGCAGTGACATAATCACACAAACCAGGCCGCTGCTTGAAATTCGCAAAAATTTTACCGTCAAGGACTGAAACAATTCCCCTGTTTTTTTTGACATCTTTGTCGAATTTTTATTTAAAAAAAAAAGAATTGCCCAACGGGGAAGATAGTATTTGAACTGGACCATTTCCAACTTTCCATAGGTGATAGACTCACTTGAAGAATTTTTTTAAAAATAATATTTTTTAATAATTAATTGAAAATTTATAAACTGTTATACAAAAAATTGGATATATAGCATCCCGGCGGCAGTTCAGGGGCCGACAGGCTCAAGTGCCGGCCGCGGGATTACAACCTGGGCCAGGAAGTAGTTATGGGCCGCAGACCATGCACAGCCCAGGTGCGCGCGGTCCATCTGGCTTGTGCTTCTCCTTCCTGAGCTCCTCGGGCAGTCTGCTGCGCATCTCTTCCTTCTGCTCTGCTGCGACTGCGAGCTTCCTCCCTCCCTCCCTCCCTCCGTGCTCAGCGGCGGCCGCCCGGGCGCCCGGTGCTCGCCGCCGCTCCTATCTTGTTCCGACACCGCGCCAAAGGGCTGCTGTTCGTCTCTAGGCGCCTGGTAGATCTCCCCAACTCAACTGGGCAAGCCTTGACGCCCACTTCACCATGGCGGAGCCCTCGCCGCCGCCGGCGTCGAACGCTGGCCTCCGTATCCTCCTGTCCAAGGACCTGCCGGCTCCCTCCCCTCCACCCACCGCCGCCGTCTCCAGCCACGCCGACCGCGACCGCATCATCATGAGCTCCCACTCCCTCCTTCTCATCCTGTTCATGAACCCTAGTTCTGCAGTCACAGTAGAAAATTCGTGCATCACGTTTCTTTCTGTCTCGATCGCAAATCACTATGGAGATTCCATCGAGGTGTTGAAAAAACTGTTAGTAGTGGCGTAGCTAGGGGTTGTGTTGGAGGATGGAGAAGGAAAGCTGAAAATTTAGTGAAGTTGTTTCTGCATGCTACCACACATGTGCCCTTGGTGAAATGTGATCTCTTTGCTCTGTTCAGGGAGTTTTCCGGAGCGCGTCGTGTAGGAATGAACCCCCAGAAACATTTTCCCTTCAGACAGTTCAGGAAGCAATTAAACCTCAGGTATCTACGTTCAATCTGGCATATCCTTGTGAATCTTGATTTGATGATGAACCGTTAGTAATTCATGTTATCATTTCCTCTATTTTATTTGCTCGTGTTTTAGGTAACCCACCTATCTGATTCATATTGCCGTTTAGTCAGTTAATCATCTGATTTAACACGCATATCTCATTTCACAGAAGGAAACGATGTTGGTTCTAGAGGAGAATCAATCCTTGGAAAATTCTCTTCGGACATTGCTGCAGGAACTTGTGGTAACTTTCCATGTGGCTACACTGTCCTTTGATCTCACTTAATGATAAAGTGGTTAGGGGGTGCTGTTGGCATGCGCATTGTTATAGGTCACTGCATGGTTAGGAATACTATGTTTCTGAGTAGTAGGGTTGAGTGATTATTTCTCAAAGAAAACAGAAGGTGTGGCTGCATTTTTTATTTGCAATCCTAGAAAATTACATTGATTGCTGATTCTGTTTTATATGGAGAGTGTATGTCCATATTTCATTTGGAATATTAGAAACCAACATTGATTGCTGGTTCTATTCTATTATATCTGTATTCTTAGTCATCTGCAGTCCAATCAGGTAAAAAGATCATGCAATATGGGAATTCCTTGGATGGCGAAGAAAGTAACTGCCCGATAACTCGCCTTCTTGGTCAGTTGCAGTTCTCCAACATTCTTTGTTCGAATGCATACCTATGAACCAATCTGAGGACCTTATGGCGTCACCTTCTCTTTTTTTTCTTGAACACTATTTGGTGCCTGTGTAGCATTAATTTCTTTTCTGAGAAACCAATGTTCTTCCATGATAGATATCGTGCTTTATCTTTGCGAGGG
This sequence comes from Bothriochloa decipiens, assembly GCA_023333625.1. NCBI lineage: Eukaryota > Viridiplantae > Streptophyta > Magnoliopsida > Poales > Poaceae > Bothriochloa > Bothriochloa decipiens. The sequence goes on from CM041629.1 coordinate 1,416,416, forward strand.
CATGTTGAGGGTGGTATGGTATGTCAACAATCAAAGACTGCAAAGATATATTTGGGTATATTGAGAGCCAACAAGATGTACTTGGGAAGGTATTTGTGATCTTTATTCTGTTTGGTTAGTTCTGGTTAACTAGGGAAGATGCATGTTTGTAACTTTACTGATCAAATGTCGTTTTGGGTTGTTTGTAGCAAGAACTTTTTGGACATGGAAAACTAGTTATGCTAAGGACATGCAATCAACTTCTTCGCAGACTATCGAAGGTTAGATTCAGTTGTTTTGTTGTGTGTACTCTTTGAAGTTTATATTTGCTGTTGTTCCCACATTTCAGCTTGGTTGAGTGGCCATTTTGTTAGCCAGCTGACAGGAACTATGTGGCATTGCCAATAAGAAATAGACACCCAGATCAAAGTAAAAAAAAGGACACGAACCTGGGTGGTAGGGGTACCAACTGAGCTCGGCTCAGTTCCTAGTGACCTAGTCTTTTTTTTTTGAACGTATAGTGACCTAGTCTATTAAACCGATTAATCAAAACTGAACTGCATAGTGTGTTAAGTTAGAGATTTGATAATAATGGCTCTAAAATAAAATGGTTGATCGTACCATGTCACTGAAATCTTGAACTTCATGAACCAATGGTTCTTTTAACCTAGTGAACACATTCAATTATAATCTTTGTATGAATTGTAGTTTTTCCAGCACTATTTTTATGTCTGAAGAGTAAAATGCATGACCTAAACTTTTTAGGTGTGCCACTTAAGGTCCAAATCTCCTTAATTAATATAAAACTTGCCTATGCCACTTGCTAGCATGACACCTAACATTCAGGGGGCATGGCAGTGGTGACATTTCTTTTATTCTAAAAATTTAGGGACCCAAATGCCATCGTGGTGCATTTCTTGCTTGTTGAACCAGCATTGATGTTCCCTTCTTTCTTAAATATCTCAGGAAAATGATGTGGAGTTCTGTGGGCGGATTATTATGTTTCTAGCACATTTTTTCCCATTATCGGAGTGTTCAGGTTTGCATATTGTATCTCCCTTTCACCATTCTCACATAGTTGTTCTCTTATAGGTGAACTAGGTATAAGTTTTGATGTACACCATTCATTTTGTTTGTCTACTTTAACAGCTCTCAACATTAAAGGAGTTTTCAACACGTCAAATGTAACCAAGTATGAAAAGGATGCTATGGATGGTGAGTATGATTCATCTATGTTAATACTGTAGTGTTTTATTTTACTATTAATGATTCATCTATGTTAATACTGTAGTGTTTTATTTTACTATTAGACCTGACCTCTGCAGATTAGTTTTTTTTTCACTTCTGTAATCTGTCTCCCTGAGTGCTGTGTCCTCAACTCCTCATGTATACTTCCGTTTCTCAGGAATCTCTGTTGATTTCAACTTCTACAAGACCCTCTGGAGTCTACAGGTCGATATTTGCCAGTCCTGGTTATTCTATAGAGTTGGAAATTGTCACTAGATATCATTCATTCTTCTTAATCATGAACCTTTTTTGTTTGATGGTCATTTTTTGAATATCTATGTACCAGGAACATTTCAGTAACCCAGCTTTGACTAATACAAATCCAGCAAAATGGCAAAAGTTCTCTTCTAATTTGGCGGTACATACTTTGATACAATTTTCTTCCAGTAACTTGCTGTTGACACCGTTTTTTGACACGTGTCAATATGGACCGAAAACTGTG
>CM041629.1:1418133-1470730 GCA_023333625.1 Bothriochloa decipiens
GTGGGTATTAGCCCGGTGTGTTTGCAGATATAATTTTGCATCAACACTTGCTTTATGGTCACTTTGCAAAACTGTGACCTGTGGCCTCATTCAGAATATCTGGTACTAAGTTAAGAATTAATTTCATTCCAGGTTGTGCTGAGCACATTTGAAGCTCAACCCCTTAGCGATGATGATGGAAAACTTAACAATCTCAATGAGGAAGATGCCGCTTTCAATATTAAGTCCCTGACTAGCAGTAAATTAATGGGTTTGGAGGTAAAATCTTTTGAGCAGGTTGCTCTATTTTCTTTTATTGTTCACAGTTGTGATATAATCATTCCATTCTTTCAGTTGAAGGACCCAAGTTTTCGACGCCACATCCTTGTTCAGTGCCTTATATTTTTTGACTATCTCAAGGCAAATAAACTTTGGAAGCTCGGATGATGCAATCATGGCATGTATTAGGCAATCATACAGGGCAAAATTCTAATTAATTAAAAAAAAACTTAAGCCAATCTTCTATGTTGTACCTTCTATGTTGTACACCTATGCACACTCAAGTGAGCACATGTACTATAATATCCTTTTTTTCTGTTACAATACTGTTTTACTGCTATTCATTTCATTTGACTAGTGTGTTATAGTCACTGAAGTGCAGACTGCTGACAAAGTCGTTTTGTTCCTCAGGCGCCTGGAAAAAATGACAAAGGAGGTCCATCAGGAAGCATAGTCAGCACTGAGACTTTGACATTTCCCCCTTATGCAATTATATATTTGACATAACATTTCTACATATTTCTTGTTCGATATTGCCACTGCCAGTTCACATGAAATCCTTCATTTTTATTAAGCATCTTGTGCCTATATCACTAGACTGCATAGTAGGGTTCTGTAAAATACTTAATATAAACATATTTTTATAGTCCACAGTTTGATATTGTCCCTCCAATCTTTATACATGAAAGCTAAATCTGATAACAAATAATCAAGTGCCGTAGTCCAAAAACATGTGAAGTGTTGGAGGACAATCTGATGGTTTAGGTTCTTTTAAAAATGTCAAGATGCACTCCAAAAGGACCTAGTGGTCACGTATACTCTTCGATTGATGACTAATAAAGTCACTGTTTTTCTCCCAAAACAATGCCCCACGTACATCTTTCGTCTCCTCCCATATATCTGCCCCCAGCTGAATTCAATCCTATTCTTCCTGCTCTCTAAGTGAATACACTATTATATCCATCTCATTCATATGCATGGAAAATTTGCTCCCCTTCCCTACTCTCCTTAAATCCCATACGGAGTTTCATATATTACAGTTATAAATATTCTATCCCTGAAACTTTGTGTGGGTTTAACACTCGTTTTTAGTAGTTGCTGATTTATGGATAAAAATAGGTGGCTCCAGAGTAAGTTGGTGGTTTGCATGGAGTGTATGCAGGAACAGTATGATATTCGAATAGTTTGAACTGAATAAGCTATTTCTTTCATTATTGATGACTCTCATACCATGTTTCAACTGTGAATAATTTGTCCTGTATATTTTCCCTTCGATCAGAAAGAGGAAATCAAATCTTGTGAAGAGCATGTTAAAAAGCTTCTGGAAATTATTCCACTAAAAGGAAAGGAATTTCTGAAAAGCATTGAACATATTCTTGCGCGGGAGAAAAATTGGGTATGTTTTTTACTGCACATGGTTCAAGTTTTTTTTTACCTTTATTCTTGGAACTAACACAACCAATGATTCTCATGCTCTATACCTTGAAAAGGTTTGGTGGAAGCGGGATGGGTGTCTTGCATTTGGAAAACCACCCTTTGAGAAGAAACCAGGTCAGGCTGGAGCCAGAAAACGGTATGCTACTTGCTTAAGGCACTGGGCTCACTGTCAGTCAATTGTTTCTATTGATTATTATCTTATAAAAATTTGCATAGATCTGTCTAGGAAAGGTTAACAAGTGAGCAATTATTAGAACAGAGTTGTATGCATTATTAAATTGTCAAACACTCAAACTTAAACATATACTTTATCTTATGACTCTGCTAAGGTAAAAGAAAACATGGGGATATTTCAAAAAAAATATAAATCTTTCGCAATCTAAAAGCTGATTAGTGCTCATTGTTTCCACTTCCTTTTTATATTTTGCTTCCTTGACCAGAAGTAAAGGTGATATTGCATGCTTTCTTTCATTGTAGGAAGCCAAGATGGAGACTGGGAAACAAAGAGCTGAGCCAACTTTGGAAATGGGCAGAACAAAACCCTGTATGTTCACATTCATCTTCCCATTATAGTGTGAGTTATTATTAGGAATAAAATTGCACAAATTTATCGATTTCAGGCCTTTGATATTTTTTAAAATATTCTTATGTATTATTCCAAGAATCATTGCGCCACTGTCCATCTCTGCCTTTATATATACATGGTTATATAGAAATAATAACTTCAAGTCTTGGTGCCGGCCGCTTTCATTATGTTAGTTTCCCTCTTTAATTTTGAACTTGTTAACAGTCTAACAAATATCGAACTAGTTAGGCATCCCTAAGTGATTAAAGCTATAGTCCCTTGAATTAAGGTTTAAACTTTCTTTCAATTGTTTGACAAAAAATGTCAAGTTATATATAGGGCCCTTCTCCCTTAGTTATGAGCATTGCGACTTCTTTTCTCCTGTACTCTTTTACTGGTTTCTTGTCGTATAATTTGCTTTCATTTAATCTAACCACACATCTTTATTGGAGCTGTAGAATGTTTTGACTGATCCTGACCGTGTCCGCATGCCATCAATTACAGAGTATTGGAAGCCACTTGCTGAAGATGTAAGCACTTTGGCTTTCTTGCGTCTTTTTTTTTTTAAAAAAAGAGGAAGTTACATGGCATCGACCTTGATGGTTATTTTTGCACTTTGGCCATTCATGCTTTTGCTGCAAACGAAGTTTTAAAACAGTCATGTAATTACAGTTGTACCTATCTAAACGTGCAGATGGATCCATCTGCTGGAATTGAAGAGGAGTACCACCACAAAAGTAATCGGGTAAGTTTGATTTCAGCTATTCTACTCAATTGCTGTTTTTTTTTTAATTTTACTTGATGGGAAGTATTTCACGAGCTGTCTATTGAAACGATCAAGTGGACCCTGCTAGCTAACTAGGAGTATGTTCAAATTGTAAGAGCTCTCCATGGAGAGCCTTACCTTGTACTACTGTTAGAACTAGGTGCTAGCGAAAATATTGATGTCTTGTTAGTTACAGCTGCTGGAACTTATCGTCTTATCAACACTTGGTTTTTATCACCCTGTCATGGAGTATACTCCCATAAAGGCAGTATTGTGCTCACTTGTTTCGATAAATGTTGAAACATGAATATTTGCCTAAAACTAATACAACCTTGGCACTTGTTATTTCAAAACAACTTCCTGATCGCCTGACCTACTTGCACAATACAGACAGTTTTCTTTTCAGTACTCAATTAGAAGAGTGCATTTTTTTCATGGGCACTGGGTTTTGTAGAAGTAGCATTTTATGTTTGACTTGCATATAGCTACTTAGATAGATTGGTCTAAGAGCAGCTTTTGTGTGACAGGTGTACTGCTGGAAAGGACTCAGGTTTTCAGCGAGGCAGGACTTGGATGGATTTGCCGGGTATGTGAAGCAGTATGGCATAATTATTTCATTCCTGTGTTCTACTTAGAGTGCAAGATTGAATGAATATGGATATTGATCACCATTCCATTTCAGTTTTCAGACTACGGGATCGAAGGAGTTGTGCCTTCAGAACTCCTGCCACCCGAAGTAAATGCCAGGTTTTCTTCTTCTAAGCCTGCCAAAAAGGTTAAGCGGACGAGAAGGGAAGATTCAAAAGGCGTGTCAGCTCAACCCAAAGAGCAGCAGGTACTTGTCGTTTTGAAATCATCTGTAATAAATACCAACAATGGCGTGCCTACATTATTGTTGCTATGGACAACACTGTGCAGGTTGCCGCGACGCCTGAAACCGACGGTGGTGGCAGCGGTGGCGATCCAGAAGAAGGGACGGCACCAATGGATTCTGACAACGGCATGGTGGAGGATAGTCAGAAACGGAGCCTAGGGGAGGTCTCTGGCCCTGAGAGCGGGCAGTGCGAGCCTGAGGCAGATGGCGATGATAACTTGAAGACTGAAACCAGCAGTAGAGATGCTCGTGCCGGAGAGATATAGTGGAAGAGTAGTATAAAGTGAGCGATGGTGAACCATTCTGCCCAGATTTTTGACTGGCTGACATTGGGCATTTTACCGCGAGACTCAAGAGTTGAGACGTTAGTTAGCATATCCCGCAGTGGCTGCCCAGTTATTGGATTTGGATGTAAAGTGGCCGTTTCGTAGATGCATGTGTAATTGTTGTCCTGCAGGAGCGTGTGTTGTTTGTTTATTCAGGAGTATGTAGGCCGAGGCTCAACCGGCCTCTGTCCGCTCGTCTGAGAATATATTTATAGTAGCACATTTTTAGCGGAATGAAATTAGATTATTCATCTATTTTATTTTATTGTCCATAAATTTGAGATCCTGGCGAGCCTTTTCAAAGGGCAACCGGAACAAGTCGTTTGAACTTGCCATGTCGCATTAACACAATCGGAGCAGGTGAATTTGGTTGGTCTGTTAGGTTGTGTATTAATTAATAAAGGTACATGCATGTACATACAGTAAATCGCCTTTGCCTTGTCGTTTGATTTTTTACCACTGGAGCTGTCGAGCAGCAGCATCACATGTCCTCCACTTCCGTTTCTGGCCGTTCATTCCACTAGTGTGCAGGACACCTGGACGGCTGAGATGAATGTTTGGAGAACGCGAGTCACGAGCCCAGTGGGGTCACGGTCTCATGGAATCTGTGTTCCGTAGCTATAGCCGGCTGATGTATATGTAGCGGGATGATGACCCTTCTCTTTCCCCGCGTCTTCTTTTCCAGCAGAGGAGCGAGGCCTTGTCAGCTTGTTCACACTCCACAGTGCACAGAGATCAGAAAAGTGCTTGCGGAAGCTCTTCCTCCTTCCCAGTCTCCCAGCTGCTGCTAGCCGTTTCTTTCCTCGCAAGGAGAAAGAATGGAGTCCTCTCCTCTTCCTCCTCCATCTTAGAATACTGCGGAGCCGTAAGTCCATCTCCATCTTCCTCTTGTGTTTGCTCTCTTTGCTCTTTTCTTTATGCGCAGTCTTGCAGGCAGACTAGCGATCTCTCCATCTTTCTTGTTCTTGCTTCTCCGCGCGCCAATCCTTCCCCTGTTTGAAACCGTGTTGTGCATTGCGTCCTTTTAAGTTAAGCTGCGTTTCTTGAGTTTCCTGTTTTCCCCCCATGTTCTTCTAGTCTTGGATAATCTGTTTATTTCTTCTTGCTCTTGGTGTGTACTAGTAGACATCAGTAGCAGATTTTACCTCTGAGCTGAGCTGAACTCTTAATTACCAGGCAGTGTGAACAGTGCTGTAGGTGGTTTTTGCATGCAGATTGGTAGGAGGATCACGGTTTATTTTTTTACTGTGGTTATTATTATCCACCCCACCCGCGCGTGATTGGTAGAAAAAAAGCACCCAAATACAGAATCTGCAAGCAGTAGTGCAGTAAAGATGCACGAGTAGAGATAGTGATAGAGGACAATAATAATTAGAGCATGAAAATTGCAGTGCTCTGCAGTAGTAGTAGTACTGTACTGTACATGCTGGATGCTGCTGCCCCGTGCCCCCTCACTTTTTGCGTGTGCAAAGAAGAGGAGCACTCCTACTCCTACTCGTAGAGGACATGGACGTGGACATGGTGTTTATTTATTTTGTTTGCCAGAGGCAGCCGTTAGATTAACAGTGTGTAACACACATTTCTCTGCCGGATTTTACGTACAGTATCTTCCTCAGCCACTGTAATAAAAGAGTAGGAGTAGATGGTTAGTACCTGTATCTTCTCATTTTTTATTGCTGTTGGTTGGCCGGGTTAAGGTAACCTACCAAAGTACCAAGCCATCCATTTGAAATGCTCCCCGCCAATGCATTTTTCTTTTCACCGCAGGAAACACGCACCCTGACTCCTACACGCAGGCCCCACTCGCACCATGGGAGTATTATACTCCGTAGTCCGTAGAATAGAGGTACGGGTAGAGGTATGGCCGTATGGAGGTTTTTACCACCGTCCACCGGGCACATCAGCAAGTTGGGGTGGTGGTCGCGGAGAGCCGGCGGGCGGGCCGTCCGGTCACGTCGGGTCCTCGTGTTCTCTGCAAGGGCACGTCCATGTCCCTGCCCCCCGACCATCGCACGGGTGACGCAGCGACAGCACGCCTCGCTTGCCGTGACGTGCTGGTGAGTGTGTTTGTTTCTGATTTTAGAGGTACTGATTCTTCGCTGTTTCTCTCTTACTATTCCAATTCACTCTTTGGTCCGTCCGTAGCCTTTGGCGACTGTTTCAACTTTCAACGTCGCACTTGACGGTACAGTAGTATTCTGCTGGCATTTTATACGTGTTTTTATTCTGCTTTATACTAGTACTAGTAGCCATGAGAATTGCTTACCTATTCTAGTCTGTGTGGCTTGTGTCAGGTGGCATCGTCGGGGGTCCAAGCGACGCAAAGCAAAGCAAAGCGCCGCTGGGCACCTGCTGCTGCTGAGTGCTGACACTACACTGGGCGGCGCACAGGCTGAGCGGAGCACGCCACGAGAAGAGCAGCCAGCACGCCACGCCACGCCACCTGCTGACCTGCCTGAGCCTGTCCTGCACCGCGTCGCAGGAATCGAATCCCATCAGCATCACCACCACCGTCTCCGCAGCAGGCAGGAAGCGGCTACAGTACTCCTCCAGTCGCCCTGCATGGAGCCCGAGCAGGCGGCATCATCGGCGTCGGCGCCTGTGAGCTGCCGCTCGCCCACGTGCCCGCCTTGGCTCCAAGCGGCCATTGCAGGTCCGTCGGTCTCGCCTCTGCTTGCTCAATCGCTGTTACCCTCCCTCTCTTTTTCCTTAATACAATCCCGTCAGCTATTGGAATTATTGAATGAGCTCTAGGCCATTCACTCAAAGTTTTAAGTTTTTTCGCTCTCTCTCAATCACACCAATCTACGGATCCATGCATACATGGAGTACTAAATATAAAAAATAACCAATTACATAAATTAGTTATACATCACGAGATGAATTTTTTAAGCTCAGTTAAATCATGATCGAACAATATTTATCAAGAAAATGCTAGTCGATGTTGACAAAAGTTGCAATCTAGACGTCGCACTCGAAGAAAAACAAAATATGTGAGGGTTATTTTGTCTTTGAGATATTTGCATGCACTGCTGATGTCATGGCATACGTTATACGTGGAAGGTAGCAGTAGTTGTAATCACGTTGAGCATGGAAAGGAGGTCACGGGCGTCCTTCGAACCGCATTCATGACGCACACGGATTCCCGGACCTCTTTTTCTTTGCCATGGCTAGCTACCACGAGTATTCGTTCCATTCCAATTCCATGGCCTCACGCCCCAGTTTGGGCATTGCCAATTGCCATGCCTCCGCTAGTGCTGCCCATGGACCATGGACATGGTGACCAGCTACCACATACCTCCGCTAGTGCTGCCACAGTACCGGCATTGCACGTCTAGACATTCCTGGACTAGGGTAACTTTTATTTTGATCGGCCGTTTTTTTTCTTCTTACTACGTACTGTACAGTATTACAGAAGAATACACTCAAGTATGTCACCAGGTATAGCAGCAAAGGCTAGAGGGGCAGGGGCAGCAGCATGGCCTTGGTTCGTTGCGTGGCTTTTGTACACTAGCTTCCTCGTGGAATCTCGGATTGCATTCCAGGCCTCGGTTTAGTTACTTACCAAACTGGCATTAGTATCGTGTCGTAAGTTACAACAAAACTATACAATTAGTTTTTGATTTCATCTATATTTAGTATTCTATATGTCGATATTTTGATGTGACGGAGAATAAAAATTATATCAATTTTGGATTCTAGAGCGGAACTAAACAAGGCCCAAATTCAAGTGTTTCAATTCAAATACAGTACCTTACGTTTAAAAAAATTCAAATAGGTACCAGTAGTTACAACTAACTGTTCTGATCACCTTTAAATCTTTAAGTCTGACTACTGTTATCATTAACATTTAAATGTGCTATTCGTTTGCCAATACTAGTAACATCAACATGTGGTCAGTGACGTTAGTTGACTCATCATTGACAATACTAAATTATTAAATCATTGACTCCATCATTGATCATAGTAACAAATTTAATTTTCTTGCCAAATACTGTTCCTACTGACAACTGATGAATCGTTTCTTTGCCTTCTGAACATGATGATTTGAAAAAATTGGTATGCAGACATCGAGCAGCGGGTGCGCGCGCTGGCGGTGGACGAGGCGCCGCCCACGGAGCACTCCTTCGCCGACCGCGCCGAGAACTACTACCACAAGCGGCCGCAGCTGCTGTCCCTCCTCAGCGACCTCCACCGCCGCTACGTCTCCCTCGCCGACCGCTACTCCCAGTCGCTGTCCATGATCCACCACAAGCACCCCCCCTCGCTGCCGGCCTCCGACTGCGGCTCGTCCGACGTCGATGACCGCTGCTCCGACGCTGACAGCTCGCTCTCCTACCAGCACCCTCCTGTTGCCGGGGCCAGCAGCACCACCACCACAGCGGAGGCGGAAACCGAGCTGGTGGTGGCGGAGCTGGTGGCGGCGTGGGTGGAGCGCGACGTGCTGGCGGACGAGGCGTCCCGTCGGGCCGCGGAGTCGGCGCGCAAGATCGAGCTGCAAGGGAGCCTGGTGGAGGTGCTGGAGTCGGAACGCCTGGTGCTGCTGGGCGAGAACGCGCGCCTGGGCTTCCGCGCGTCGTCCGCCGAAGACGAGGCCGCGGCGGCGCTCGCCGAGCTGGGCTACGCGCGCCGCCGCGCCGCGGAGATGGCCCGCCTCGTCGTCAAGCTCCGCGAGGACCACCGCGTGTGCATGCTGGGCCGCAAGACCGAGGCGCTCCAGGCGCAGGTGTACGCGCTCGAGCTCCGTAACCGCGAGTGCTACGAGGCCATGGCGGCATGGGAGGCCGAGCGTAGGGTCGCCGGCGCTGAGATCCAGAGGCTCCGCGCTGAGAACCGACGCCTCGCCGACGAGGCCGCGGCAGCGGCGGTGATGGCGAGGAAGAAACGCAAGGGTGGCGGCGGGTGGTGGTCCAGGGTCAGGATGGCCGCCGAGTGGACGCCGTGCGCGCCCGCCACGACGGTCACGGTCAGGAAGGTTGGTGAGCAGATGAAGGGGAAGGATGACGGCAAGTACTACTACGGCGGTGGATGCTTCTGCGTCTAGAGACTGGAGACGAGACGGCGGCGCCGGCGTTGGGCCATGTTTTGGCGCGGCGTCGATCTAGAACGGCAACAGCCGTCCTTTTGTTAGTAGTAATTATATAATTACGACGAGTAACTCAGGACTTGGCAAGTGAAGATGACTGTTAATGGTTAGCAAGTTGACTGTCCAAAGAAAATGCTTCGCTTCAAGTGGAGAGTTAGTCATAATAGTTTGGCCTTGCGTGTTAATCTAAAACGCAGAGCTATCAAATTGAATCCCTGCTGTGCTCTCTGGGCGTCTGGACGAGGATGGAGCTCAGTTTTTAAATGCAAATATGCAAAGAGAGTAAGGGATATTATGCAGCTACAGGGAGTGAGAGATCAGCTTGCACAAGCTATCTCGGCAAAGGAGCTAATTTGGGAAGTTCTGAAGCTCAAGGATGATGTGCAGCGAAGGGTGATTATTATTTTTTTGGGTATTTTTTAGTGGTTGGAACGATGCAAAATTCGCGAAGGGGATGCACCAAGATGTCCAGAAAAGATTGCTCAGATAGCTAGCTGTTACTCTAAGAATGGACGTCACTGGATAATTCTCGGGCAGCACCCATCGAGCAAATGAGAAGATCTTCTTGGTCTAAGCCTCCGGCCGGATTTGCAGTGGCTAGCTCGATTGTGATGGTGCGAGGTCGAGCGCTAGATCGAGTGGGCACGTCTTTGCAGTGGCGAGCGGCCGGAGACGGGTTGGATCCGCGGATTGGCCAACGTTTTTCCTCACCGCCTTGTTAAAAAAAAAGTTTTCCCTCACCGGGGTCTTTTCTCAAATAATATTAATAATATTTAGTGCAGCCTCTCTAAGTGTGCAACCACACAAGGAACCATCGTCTATAGAGTATGTGTCTCCAATGATCTCTTCAAGGACGCGTCTTCGTATTTGCGTATAGTTATAGGTTTGTTCGTGTAGTAGTTGGTGTGCGTGTGTGTAGTGTAGGTGTGTGTCTGTATCCGGGTTTTTTCTCCCCAAATAATTTTTAGTGTAGTCTCTCGATGCGTGGAACAACAAAGAGATTACAAATATGTCCGTTGTCTACAAAGCTTGTGTCTCTGGTGATCTCTTCATGGACACGTCTTCGTATCCATATATAGTTGTAGGTTTGTTTGTGTACTAGTTGTTGTGCGTGTGTGTGGTGTATGTGTGTGTTTGTATACAAAGATGCTATGGTTATATCCAGATGAGAGATGTCAAAACAAATTACGATGATGCTTTTAACCGAGAGGACTTATCATGTGGGTGCGAATACGTAATGAGAGATGGTGATGGATCCATTATATGCTTAGGATATGGAAAGTTGAGAAAGGCTCTTGAGGCAATTCATACTGAGATCATTGCATGTCTACAAGCTTTGCAAGGAGCAGTGGCATTGGGCATTTAGAAGATATTTTTCGAAACAGAAGCAGAACTAGTTGTCCAAGCGATAAACAAGCCAGAAATTGGTCGAAGTTCAGCTAGTGGTTTGCTGTGGGAGTTGAAGGAGTGTTTGCTTTGTAATTTTTCTAGTTTTGTGGTAGCTCATAATCCATGTTCTTGTAATCTTGTTGCTCATAGCTTAGCTACCTTTGGGGCAAACTTATATCCAGGTACTAATCCGATTATGGATAGTATTCCACCTTGTATTAATGTTCTGGTGGCCAACGATTTGGCATCAGGCTATGAATAATGGAGATCGTCTTCCATATTCAAAAATATATACTACTATGTCGTTATTTGAAATATAAAATAGACAATTCTAATCCTAGTTTCTGGTATCTTTCGTAAAACAATTACTAGTGTTTCGTTGGATTTTGGGCAAAATTTAAGCTGAGAAGCACGAGAAGACCAAATAATTCTTGTTTGGCGAAAAATGCCAAGAAGTCACGAGCCCATCCAAGCCAGTGGTGATTTTGGTGAAAAATGCATCGACCGACGTAGAGAATACTAGAGAAGCCAATTCATTCGCCTGGCACTAGGGTTCGCTGGATGATGTCTAGTTCAGTCAACTTTTAGCTACGTGGCTAGGCCATGGCCCAAAGCCTCTCGTAAGGAAGTAGATATTACACTCCAGGCTTCCCTTCTATCACCTCGCCTATAAAGCACATCCCTTCTGCATGAGATGTGTTGGGTGATGAAATCATACACGTATGAGGTGAAAACAATATTCGATTTACAATGTATGACTTGCCATTTTATTTTTCATTCATCTAAAGCTTATATCCCTGAGGGTATTTATAGGCCCTCTCTGGCTTCGTTATTCTAAGATCTTACAGAGTTAGCCAAGAAACTTTCTACACATTTATCTAGAAAGCATGTTGACGAAGTGGTGAAGCACACTTCGCCCTCTTTCTTTTTGTCTTCCGAGGCAACTTTGGACTTGATCACGATCTCTTAACTCAACTGAGAAATTCATGGGCTCCTCGTGCGGAGATACCACGTTAGCTTCGCTGGTCATCAAAAGCCTAGCGAAGTTGTCTTTCGCCGGATAACTTGAAACATAAAAAATCACATGTACGAAGTTTGATATTTACAGCGAAGTGTCCACGTGGTCTTCGCTGAGCATCCAGAGCCTGACGAAATTATGTTCGCTGGTTTACTTAAAACATACGAAAATACATAAGCGAAGTTGGAAATACGTGTGACGAAGTATTTGTGTTAACTTCGCTGCGCATGTTAGTATGTCTAATGTTTGTAATGAAATGTTTGTCTCTAAAGTTTGGAAAGGATGTTTGTATGTCAAAAGCTGATCCCCAACAGCAGCCCCTCGCGGGCGAAGGCCTACTCCAAAGGTCTGAATCCCACGAAGTTTTATATGAAACTTTGCCTGACAAACACCGTCCAAACTTTGGAGTTGGCCTGTTTGAATTTTAAATTCAATGGCTAGCTTTGACCGGTTGACCGGACAGCGCCTATAAATAGCGAGGCCCTCCCCCTGCGGCTGTTGTTTTCAGAAGAAGGGAAACTCTGCCAAAATTTTTCTTGAGCTCCAAAGTTTGAGATAGCTTTTCTTGCCGCTTTGTCGTTGTGTTCACCTAGTCCTAAATCTTTGTTCGAAGTTTGTGTGACACCTTCGCCAAGGTTCGTTCCTTTGACTTCTTTATTTTCGCGATTTTGTCAAACAGTGTTTCTGATCTTTGGTTTTTGTAGATGTCTTCGTGAGATTTGAGGGATCAGCTTCAGTTTCAGGAAAGTTCCAAAACTAAGGAGGATAGGTCTCGGTTGGATTCTGACAAAGAGAGCCTTGATGGCGTTGACGCGTTAGTCGAGGACTTGGTTAAAGATGATGAGGGTTTCACTTTAACTTTTGGGAAGACCTTGTTTGAAGGAAGTGATCTTGATGAGATGGTACGATTAAAGCTTGTTGAGCGTGATCAAGTGAGGGTGCCTGATCCTTTGGAGACTAATCCGAAGCCCCATCCTGATGAGTGCATTGTTTATCAAGATCTATTCACTGCTGGTCTTCGCTTCCCCTGCCAGGACTTTGTTGAGGATGTGTTGAAGGCTTTCAACATTCAGATGCACCATTTGACTCCAAATGGTGTAGTCAGACTGGCTCAGTTCGTTTGGGCCGTCAAACCTCAGGAGGCCAATATTGACATTGCGGCTTTTTGCGAGCTTTTTGAGATGCATACTCAATTCAAAGAGTTCATGCTTGAGGGTCGAGTGATTACTAAGTATTTTGTTTGCTCAAGTTTTAAAGCTGCCCGCAACGCTGTCCAGATTTCTCCGGCAGCAAGGAATAGCAACGCTGTCCAGATTTCTCCGGCAATAAGGAATAAGTGGGGAGTTGGAGACTGGTCGAGGTATTGGTTCTACCACAAAGTGCCCATGGTCGAGGAGAGAGATTCTGTTACTAAGAGGATGGTGCGAGGTATCCAATGGCTGCTAGGATGGAAATTGAAAAGTTTGAGTTGTCTCCATCTCTTTCTTCTTCTATGATTTTAAAAACCGCAGTTAAGGCTTACAAGTGCACAACTTCGTTACAGTGTGCTAGAGACATTGTGGAAGAGTATGCTGCTGCTAGAATTTGGCCGCTGAAAAAAGGATGGTCGTTTCAGCATTTTTATCCCAAGAATGTCCGAGGTATAAACTATAAGTTTCTGGATAATGACTTCTATCGCCCACGGACTTTTGCTTCTGATGAAGATTTTGTGAGGTCTGTTGAAAGTCGGGCCGAAGATTTACTTAGGAAGTATGTGCTGAGTGAGAAGAATAATATTGATAAAATTCTTGGTAACAAATACAAACATTTGAATAGAGTTTTTGAAGTTGCGCAAGTTGAGTATGGTGACCGGCCTCCTCCTGCTTATCGTCGCGAGAAGAAGCAGGGTCAGAAGAAGGAGACTGTCAAGGGTGCGAAGCGCAAGGCTGGTCCTAGCAAGGTTGTTGTAACATCCTAGATGTTAATGATAACTAAAACCTGATCAAGTGCATTGTTAAAGCATAATCATTGAGCATCATGGCATAAATGCATTCATGTTTTAATGACATCTTTGATGTGATGTTTAGTTTTATACATGAAATAATGATGCTTTCTGTTTATTTAAAGTTTTTTGTCATTTTATGTGTTTGTGTAAGTTTATAAAACAACCAAAAATTTATCTGGTTATCTTATGCTTTGATTAATGTTTATGTTAGGTCAACCTTGATATGTCTCAACTAAAACAAATTTACATTTCATAGGTTGCTTGTGTTTCTGAATTGTTGTGTCACATGAAATCATAAAATCTAATTTCGAATGTCATCCAAAATACTTAGGTTATGCTCTATGTACTTGAAGTGTAAACTGTGTTTATGCTATTGTGAAGCATAGTATATAAATCTAAGTACAACCCTTAAAAATTATTTTTATATTTGAAGATGAATTTGAATTTCAAAGCTTGCTCTCAAGTCTTGCAATTCAAATTTAAATTCAAATTGGAAAGCTATAGAAATGTTTTTCAAAAGTCAACTTGGTCAACCAAGGGTGTCATTGGGTCATTGACCTAAAAATGTCCTTGGATGATATTTGTTATCACTAATAACCAACCAATTAATTTAGAAACCAAATCGAGTTTGAATTCGTCTTTAAAAACCCTTTATTTTAAAACCCTAATTTACCCCTCTTTTCATATTTCAAAATTTATAAGGAATTTAGAGATACTCTAAAAATATAGTTTATAGATCTTGATAAGAGCTACAAAGTTGGTATTCAAAGTTTTTCAAGTTTTTAAAAAGAATTTCAAATGAATTTGAAAATACATTTTTCTAGCATTTATCCCCCTTTGATTTTAAAACCATAATTCAAAAACTATGCATAATTTGGGAAAACTTTATATGTGAAAAATATTTGGTTTGAAAATTTGAATATTTCATAGTTTTGAAGATTTTCAAGTTTTATTGCAAAAGAAAAAGTAATTTCAAATATTTGTTTCTAGGGTTTTGTTTTCCTTTTGAATTTGAAATCATATTTCAAAAATAAAGCAGAATTTGAAAATATTTGTTAAATAAAAAATGTAGATCTTGAAAAGTTATGCAAATGATATTTTTAGAGATTTTTAAGTTTCTATACATTTTTGGGACTAATTTGTAAATTTCCGAGTGACCTCTTTTGCTACAGCATCAATGACGTCACTTTCTCTTCCTCCCCTCTCTGTTCACGGTTGTCGCCGTGGCTAACGCCGTGCCTTCGCGCGACGCGCGCGTGGAAACGTTTCTAGACACCTAGATGAGGCCGCAAAGTTGCTGTCGTGCCTATTTTCGCCTCTTCATCTTTATATGACGGGGATGGTCGTCATCGACTTCTTCTTCTTTTCATCGCCATCACCGGCTGAGCTCCGCGCGCCGGCCAAATTGGCCGCCATCATTACACCTTCATCCAATTCCATGCACCCGCAGCTTCGCCCTGACCTTGTGCTCCTCCTCGACCTATTCGTAGTTTGAATCGCGCAACTATGAGGGTCAATCGGCCGCTTTTCTTTTCGCTGTTTGCGCCGCCGTCGTGGCCGCCAACGTGGACAACCGCCCCTGCTCCAATTCCGCCTAGACCAAGAGGTGCATCTTCACCAGGGTGAGCTTCTTGTCATGTTGATGCTATCAGTTTGTCCTTTCTCTTGCCGTAGTGGCCGGAGCACCGTCGCACTATCATGTCCGGCTTGACGGGTCGCCAGCGTCGTGGGAGAGCTCGCTTGGAGCTCTAATCTGGCCATTTTTTCTCTAGATAGGTGCGCGCAGTCATGGGGGTCACGCCGGTGTCTTCACCATCGCCGGAGCCCTCGCCGACGGCGAGTCCGCTGTGCTGCCGCATGTCCAGCGCATGTCCTCCGTTCTAGAGTCACCCAGGGACCCCGTGGCATGGATTGAAACAAGTGCAGGTGGTGCAAAACATATGACTCATGTGAATAGTGTCAAATAGTGATTTGGACTTGTTTGTAATCTTACAAAAGTCAAAGGGTTTTTATGTAAAGTTGCCAGGCCAAGCCTAGGCAGGCCGCACTGGGCCGGCCTACGTGCAGTAATGGGCCGATCGAGGCCGGTTTCGACCCAGTGGAATTTTATCCTTTTAAAGAGTTTTATTCTTTTCCAAAAGTAATAATAGTATTGTAATTTGTTTATTTCATATAAAATTATTTAAAACGTCAAAAATTATGAAAATATTTATGTATGCTCTTTATGATGTTCTCTACCTACAAAAAATATGAAATGCTAATTTTGAGTAATTTTTTGTATAAGTTAAAATTAGCCCTTTTAATTAAAAATACACCTTCAATGATTTTTAATAAATAAAATAATGGGCTTTTAATTCTGAAATTTATTTTGCCATCTAATTAGGCCAAGAGCTTTTCAAAATAAAATTTTGGGCTTAATTAGATAACTTTAATTTTATGCCTTTATTTAATGCTTTTAATTAATAAATTAATCCCTTTAATTAAGTTTAATCATTATAGGATTTGTGTGACTTTGGGATTCATTGATGACCTTGGGTCATTAACCCTAATGACCTTTGGTATTTTAATTAATTGTTTGTGCTTACCTTAATCATGTCATTAGGGCTTAATCAACGTTATTTCATGTGTTTAATTAATTTCTTAAATGGCGTAGTTAACCCTAATGAACTTAATGAGTAAGTTTTGTTGGCTTGCAACTTTATCATGAAGGAAAGTTGTACTCAGGTTAATTAATTTGTTATGTTTTCATCCATATACATCATGCATCATATCATACATTCCATCATGCTAAAGCATGCGTCATTCTACTACGTGTAGTTTCGAGAGTGAGTTGGATCGTGGTACATTTCGGAAAAGTACCATTCAAGATGGAGACGTGGATCCATGATGTTTGGTGTCAAGTCTGACATTCGGAATCTAACTTCTCTGCAACACAGGCAAGCCTCGGATGCATTCAAACCCTATTCTATTTTATAAAAGTTTTATCGCTTCAGTTATGAATTGTTGCATTAAGTAATAGGAGTTGAGTGAAAACCCACCAATTGCATTACCTGTCTTATTTCCTTATTTCTTGTTACCTGCTTTGGAAGATAAGTAGTAACGCTTAGCCCTGCTTAATTAGTTAAGTGTTCAAAAGTAAAAGAATGAAAAAGATGAGATTGGTTTTATCTGTTAGAATCATGATGAAAGTTAATAAATCGAGTCCGGACGGCTAACTTGCATTGGGCATGGAGTCCCTCTGCAGTGTTTTCGTCTGTTAATGCCCTAGGTCCCGTCCGTTGGTGAACTGGTGATATCGAGAAATTAGAAATCCACATGCATGAAGTGGTATACAGTGGGCCAGAGTCCCCACGCATATCATGGGGTGACATATAGTGGGCCAGAGTCCCCACATATGTTATAGTGTGTTATACTGTGGGTTTAAGTTCCCATGTATATCGGTACACTGGGCAGAAGAGCTCATGTGTATCATGGTGATATATGGCTGCGGTTGTTATCCCGGTGTATCTGTGATCTGGTATGCATTATAGTTAAAGTCTCCGGTATCCCAGTGATCTAGGTCCCAGCTGGGTATAAAAATGGATTCGAATCGACGTTGCTTCTCGGAGAAGAAGACTCGATCTGTGGTCATCATCGTAGTAACAACTTGAACAATGATAAGGTTTCAAAGTGAAGTTGCTTGGTAATCTCGAGCTAGAGCAAAATTTTTTTACTTTTTGCCATATCTAATGATGAGTTAAAATTTGATCCACAAGAGCTTTTCTGCAAAAAGTCCTTGCTTCTTGCGAGCCTTACCTTGTCCCACTAGCCTGCATTTTCTGAGTCTTCACCCCTCTTTTTTGTCGGGTCAGTCTTGTTGAGTATTTTTGTACTCAGGGTTTGTTGAACCCCTGTTGCAGGTGCAAGTTGGTGTTCAAATCAAGTTTATGTCGGTGGGCTCGACGTGACCTGATTGTCCTCTCCTGACTTAGGCACTCTACCTAAGTTGTCTTCTGTAGTTCTACTCTGGTTCCGCAATTGAAGTTAAGTTTATAAAAATTTAACTTATTCATATATTTTGTAAAATTAATTTTATTATTGTTCTGCACTCTGATATATATCTTATAATAAATGTTGTAATGTTGCAGCTACTCCTTTGTTGATCCTGGTATGAGTTGTTAAATGTGGTTTAATCGGGGTCCTTTGAGGGCATCCGACAGGGCTTTCTAAGTTATATGGGACGCATGCATGGCTATTGGAGGTCTTTGAGACAATGATAGGTGCATGTGGGCCATATAATTTAGGAGGTTCTGCCACAGTTGTTGCTAAGAAATTGAAAAAGAATCAAAGTCCTTCTGTTCTACTTGATAGTGAGGAACTTGACGCTATCCTTGATTGGACTTTGGATATAGAAGGAAACATTGTTTCTGATGTCGGTGTTGGTGGTGAAGGTGATGTTGATGTTATAGGAGGTGGTGGTGGTGGTGATGATGTCAGTTTTTCTGTTTCTCAAGATGTTGAAGATGAGGTGAGAAAAATTTGTATGACTTTCTCTTCTAGTGGTTTGGCTCCACTATTACTTACTCCAATTGACGGAAACTTATAGAATTTGCAAGCTCATGATGTTTCTGCCGGTGGTTTTGGTGAAGTTGGTGCGGGAATTAGCTTGGTCTCTGGGGTGGAGACTCAAGTTAAGGATTTACAGAAAGTTGTTGGGTCGACTTCGCCGAAGCCTGATGCTGAGGCCCCTGCTGCTGGGCCTCCCAAAGAAAATGTTGGCGCTGGGAAAACAACTTCGGTTGAGAACCAAACTGTGGTTGAGGCTGGCGAAGTTGATGTTCAAGGTGTGTTGATGAAGGCTGAAGGCTCTAGAGTCTATTTTTTTAATTTTGAAGATAGCGATGATGAAGTTTTTGATGATGCGGAGAATGATGATCATTTGGCACGCTTGTCTATTTCCACTATTCATGTTGAGAGTGGAAAGAGTGTTGAGTGCAATCTAGGTGAACGTGTTTCTACTGGTAAGTATTGTGACTTCGTGTTTTTTTATTTGAATTTTCTTGTTTTGTTAATGTTTGATTTTTCTTGCAGAAACTATTTTTCCTCATGCGCCATCTTCTCCTCGAAAGAAAGTCGACTTGAGCAAGTTTGGTAGTCAAGATCCTGTTACTCCCGTCGTCCCTGCTGATGGCGAAGGAGAAGTTTCTGATGCTCTTAAACGTGGGCTGGCATTTTGTCAAGAGAAGAGGTTGGGTCTTGATAGTTTCAAGTTCATTGGTGTTGGGGCCAATAAACTTCGGATGATGCCTCGCACTTCTGAGGTTCAATTGTCGAAGTGCATAGATGAGGCTTTCACTGTCCCTGACGCGGAGCTTGAGATATCCAAGAAACCCTTGCTCGAGGTTGCTGATGCTGGGTTGTCGATGATGTATAAGGGTTCTCTTTTGATGAGGGGTTTGTGAACTGGGTTAGAGGAGAGGGAGAAAATTTTTGCCCTTCGTGAACATGACTATCAAATTGAAATTGAAAATCTAAAGAAGGGACTTGCTGAAAGGGAGAAAGAAAGAGATGACGTTGTGGATGCTCATAATGTGTTGGAAGGCAAACATATCAGTGCTCTTGCTCGAGTTGAAGAAAAAGGAGATGAAAACAAGAAGATTATGGAGGAAAATGAGAAGTTGAAAGGAGACATGAGGCGCATTGAGAGAAGGATTAAGGATCAGGATAAATCTTTCTTTGATAACTGTAATCGCATTTAGGAGCTCTGTTTTGAATGTTATGATAAGTTTGGAGCTAGACCTGGAGATAAGTGCTAGGATCTTGGTGATCGTGAGAGTTTTTTTAGTTGGCTTTGCCGTCAGTATGAGGATTTGTCTCAGGTCATAGAGACCACTGTTGATATTGGCATTTTCTACTCTGCTCGTGCTTTGTTTCATTTGATGAGACAAAGCCAAGATCCTTTGTTTGCACAACTTTGTGATGCCAACTATAAGTTCCCTTCTATGGGTGAACTAACCAACATGATGAAGGTGACACAAGTATTATGCAACAAATATCTCGAGCAGTGTTGGAGGTCAGGTGGCCGGGCCCATTGCTTTGACAAAGCTAGAGAAAAGTTACAGAGGGTAAACTTTTGCACTGAATTGTTTTTGTTTTCTTTTATGTTTCGTATCTAACTTTTCTCTATTTTTGTGCTAGCAAATTGCAAAGGAGGCGGAAGCTGCTCGAAGGGAGACGGAGGAAGCTGCGAAGAAGGAAGCTGATGCTAGAGGTCGAGGCGATGCTGGGCCCAACAATGTTAGTGGCGATCATCCTTAGACTGTAGCTATTTTTTATTTTGTGGGACGAGAGATTTTGAGATACAATGGCTCTAAGTTATGGTCTTTGTAAGATACACACTTGGTAACTTTTTGACTATCTATCCATCCTACGTAGGTTCCTCATGCTGAGGCTGCGTAGGATGTCGAAGACATCGTTCCGCTATTAATGTGTAAAGATGATTTCGTTTTCGAGCCTGCCGAGTTTTATGATTTTCGCACGAAGTGTGATGACTGTGATGTCGATGATTTTTTTACTCGTAAGTTTTGCTCTCGTTGTTTTAGACTTGAACTTTTTTGGTGATTCTATCTTACAAATCTTTTATAGACTTGAATAGGCGATGTCGTAACGTCTGGCCTTCTAACTGCCGAGTTTTTGATTTTACAGGCTTTGCACAGGTAAAAGTTTTGACGTGTGAGGTCTACTTTTCTTCTGTGGTTGCTCTTGTTTTCTGACTTCTTCTTGTAGTCGTGTGAGTCAAGTACTTCACCGGTGAATGTTTGTGAGGACTATCTTCGTCGTGAAGCGGACGAAATTATTAATGAGGTTGTGAGCGATATACTTGGTGACGCCACCGAAGTAGTTAGTTCTCAAGATGAATAATTTTGTAAACACACATTTTTTAATTGAGTGGGTTATATTGTGAGACATCTTGTTGTATTGCGAAGTTTGTGAGTTTTCCTTCGCTTGTATAAGTGGGTACAGAATAAATGTTTTGAATTAAATTGCATATGTACTTTGATTGGAAACATGTACTCGAGAACTTTACCTTAGCAAATTTTGGAATGTCATCCCTTCTTTTTCGCCCGAAGTGGGCGCGTGCCTTCGCTTGAAAGCTTGAGGCATTTTCACCTTAGTGAAGTGGAGTCGAAAAATTTGTCTTAGCAGATTTTAAAACGCCGTCCCTTCTTTTTCGTGTGAAGTGGACGCATATGCTTCCTTAGAAGCTGAAAACATTTCACCTTAATGAAATAGGTTAAAAAAATTTGCTTTAGCAAATTTTGAAACGCCGTCCCTTCTTTTTCGTGCGAAGTGGATGCGTACGCTTCCTTATAAGCTAAAAATATTTCACCTTAGTGAAATAAGTCAAAAAATTTACCTTAGCAAATTTTAAAACGCCGTCCCTTCTTTTTCGTGCGAAGTGGACGCGTACGCTTCCTTAGAAGCTGAAAATATTTCACCTTAGTGAAATAAGTCGAAAAATTTGCCTTAGCAAATTTTGAAACGTCGTCCCTTCTTTTTCGTGCGAAGTGGATGCGTACGCTTTCTTAGAAGATAAAAACATTTCACATTAGTGAAATAAGTCGAAAAATTTGCCTTAGCAAATTTTGAAACGTTATCCCTACTTTTTCATGCGAAGTGGACGCGTACGCTTCCTTAGAAGCTGAAAACATTTCACCTTAGTGAAATAAGTCAAAAAATTTGGCACAGACTTTTTGAGTTGGATAAGTTAGCATTTTTTAGATTTAATAAAATATCAATGCTAGCTTAGTTTTTCAAAATTTGTGTCGATATAGGAGTATGTGTTGAATGTACTCTTCGGCACTTTGTATAGTGTGGAGATATATCTCTAGGGAAACTGTTCTCATTTATATTCCATGAGATTTACTAAGAGACTGCTTCGTTAAAAAACCACTCACCCTGCGAAGGGTTTCTCCTGTGTGGAAAAGAGTGCAGCTCGATTACATTGTAAAGTTGCTTGGAATAAAACTTCTACTTCTACTTTGCAGAAAGTGAAACTACTCTTCTGGTTCGGCTACGAGTAATATTTATAAAGTGCTTCTATATTCTAAGTGTGACTAAGCTCTTCACCTTTTAGATTTGCTACGTGGTACGCACCTTCTTTGTTTGTTCTTGTGATGATGATAGGTCCTTCCCACTTTTGTTGGAATTTTTTCAACGTATCTTCATCTCCTTTTCTTTTAAGGATAAAATCTACTGGTGCTAACTCTCTTGGCTTAACTTTCTTGTTGTACCACTTCTTTTTTTCAAGTTGGTAGTTCTTAATATTTTTGAGTGCTTTGTTTATTTCTTCTTCGAGTAAATCCTTGCTTGTTACTTGGTCTTCTTCTGTGATCATTTGAACATTTGTTTTTAGACCTTCGTATTTTATTTCTTTGGGGGTCATTGCTTGTAACACCCTCGGTGTTAAGCATACATTAGCACTTGCATTCATTAGCATAAGCATCATTATGCATGATATTAATGAATGGGTTAGTTGTCATTTTATGTGTGATGCTTGATTCGTTCGAATTATGTTTGAAAAGCATGTGAATGTGATAAAGTGACTCAAGTGATTGATGGATGTTCACTAAAATAATTTAGACATGCTTAGGACACAAAATGAACCTATGTTTATGTTTATAACTTTGGGTAATTAGGCTTGCATGGCTTATTTGACTAAAATTCATTTATAGAGTGATTCTGTTTGACTAATTAAAATTTAGTAGTTAGAGTGTTTGCATGTTGGTGTACCCTAAACAAGTTTTGTAGAGAATTTTATAAGGAACAAAAGTTGTTTTGGTCACTTTTCATGAAAAGGTGTGGAACATGCTCAAAAATGTGGAGAAAGCCCGAATTTGGGGCTGTTTTCTAATTTTTGAATTTTAAAGCCTTTTTCTTTTGGATTTTTGTATTTCAAAATCTATGCAGAATTTGACCAAACTTATTAAAGATGAAATGTTCTACTCATCAAGAGCTACATTTTCTATTTTATGAGTTTTGTCTAATTCGGAATATTTTAAAAGTTATTTTAAAAGAGGGCTCTTTTATATATAAAAAAAAAAACTGTCGATCGATCGATCGATCGAACAGACCGACCGGCCGGCCACCGCCCACGGCCGCCCGTCCGCGCACGCCGCGTGGCGGCCGGCGACCGGCAGGCCGGGGCGGCAGCCCGCCAGGTCGACCGGTTAACCTCACCCCTCTCCTCTTCTTCTCCACTTCTCCTCCTCCGTTTCCTCGCACACAGAGCAGCACGCACGCGCACAGTGCACGGCCGCCGCACCGCCGAGCTCCGCGCCGCCTCCTCCGCCGCGCGCTTTTTCCCCAAAATCCACCCACGAGCTCGCCTCGACGTCCTCTACCTTTCCCACCCTTCAATTTGTCGAATTGCATCGAGGAACGGCCGAATTTCGGAGCTTGCCGCCATGGCCATGGCCGCCGCCGAGTTCGAGCTCGCGTTCCCGTCGATTCGGCCGCCATCTTCTTTCTTTTTCTTGCTCAATAGATGCTCCAAGACCTCCTCTAGATTTTCCCCCACTCAATTTGGCCGGAGAACCGCCGTGGAGGCCGGCCCCATCGCGCCATGCGCGCACGCTTGCTGTTCACCAGCTCAGGGACTTCGTTCGAGAATTTGACAAAGGTCGGGGGCCTTTCTGCGAAGTGGTTTTTGTATTTTTGATTTTCAGATCTGGTGATAGCTTGTAAAATTCATAACTTGCTCATTTTTAGTCCAAATCGAGTGGTTCAACTTGCAGTATTTTTCTTATGAGTAGATCTGCATGATAAAAATATGAAATGTGATGTTTGTGATACTTTTATATATAGATTTATTTTATCTCTATTAATTGTTTATATCTTAGAAAATGCATAACTAATTCCCTGTTGCTCAGAAAAATGTGAAACCAAGTTTGTTAGTCTTCTTATGTCTTGGTCTATCAGAGAAAAGTATTTGATAGCTTTGTTCTGTGTAAAAATATAAACTTGTAGTTCAAGTGTGCTTTTAGCGCTATTCTTGAGAAAAATCATAAATGTATGTTATCGGTTTAATTTGGGGTTGATAATTTTTGTAGGCTCTTTATATGTCATAAGGTAGCTCTTGATGTGATAATATATGCAGTTTGGTATATTTCATAGTACAAAGTATCTTTAGGTCCCCTGTTTTGTGCTGCCTTGTGATTTTTGTGTAGAATTATAGGCTTATCCAAATGAGGTAAAATTTGGATGGCAGCCTTTAATTGATATGTTGTGTCCTCTGTAATTTTTATAGAATTTTCTGGGTAGTACAAGTATGTGACGCAGTTCTGTCCTTAATTCAATATGTGCTAAATAATGCTTTGGGTTATCATTTCATGTTAGTTAATGTGTTTTCTATGTTCTTGCTAAGTGTATAATCTATTGGTGTGATTATTGTGGTTTGGTTATGAATTTATCTATGCAGCACTTAGTCGTAGGGTATGTACTTTCATGTTGCTTCTATGTGCGATTGCGTGCTTTGCTCGATGATGGTTAGTTGAATGAAATAGGGATATGCACCTACTCGGTAGACTAAAGTAATATGTTTTGATTCATCATGTGCAGCATGTTCATTCAC
This sequence comes from Bothriochloa decipiens, assembly GCA_023333625.1. Taxonomy (NCBI): domain Eukaryota; kingdom Viridiplantae; phylum Streptophyta; class Magnoliopsida; order Poales; family Poaceae; genus Bothriochloa; species Bothriochloa decipiens. The sequence continues at coordinate 1,442,449 of CM041629.1, forward strand.
GGAAAGCATTCATGATCATCACCATATTCCATGTTCATTCCGCATGCATTCGTTGTATTTATATACGCATATGCATCATACAGGATCGCATGCGAGAACCCTGTCATGAAGCCAAGAAGCCAAAAGGACGACTTGTTGGAAGTTCTCGCACAGGAGGTGATCGGGAATAAGGAGAAGAACAAGAAGTTATCCAAGTACCGAAGAATCAACATCGCTTTTCTGAGGAAGGCAAGCCCCGGAGCATTCTCCCTGTGGTTTGCAAAATATCTAATTTGAGTCCTTTACTCGTTTGCTGCATTAAGTTATAGGCGTTGTTTTATACCATTGCTGCATTACTTATATTCCTTGCCACTGTTTATACTTCAACCCTGTTAGGTTCAGGTACGATTATATGCTTAGCCCTGCTTAACTAGATCGGTAGAAGTCGGGTGATTTCCTGTCATCCGCGAGTTATAGGTGGTAACTCGGATGGTTGAATACATTGTTATCTTGGATAACCATGTGGAGATAATAAATCGAGACCGGGCGGGATTGGAGTTGAGAATGAACTGGAGGTTCAATGTGGTTTATCCCGTTTGTGTCGAACTAGGACCCCGTCCGTTGTACGTCCTCAAGTCATATTGAATTTATGCCTCACATTTAGCTGGAAGGATAAGTCGTTCCGACCGCGAAGCCTAATTTTGATTTGGGCCGGGAGTCGACCTGCTGTACGCATCGCATTGGTGAAGATGGGGGACCACGGGTTACGCGGTTGTAAGGCCTGGATATAGCATGGTGCGCCCTGCTGGCAGCCGGACGGTGCCCGGATGTGATGGTACCTGTTGATCTCGCGTTTTTCCTGAATTGGATGTCGGTGACCTGTAGCTCACCGTGGCTGGTGAGTGTGGTTTGTGTGAGGAGTACCCGCCAGCTGGTTAGTAATCGATTATAATCGCCATCGTTCCTGGACAGTGAACACTTGACTTGAGCAGCGGCATCGTAGTAAGAACTTGAACAAGAGATGAGATGGTTGAGCTGTTAAGATTGAAAGATACTCAACCGGAATTGGTTACTTTCTATGAATAATTATTACCATGCTTGTTTAGTACAGGTGCTAATGTAGCATGATAAGGTTAATCAGATTAAAATACATTGCTAGAAGGTTCTTATTAATTATTCCTTAATGCAAGCTTTTCCGCAATTAAATGAGTCAGCTATCCTACTTATAAAGCCTTGCATACTCCTTGGAGTCAATTTATTTTTGTTTTATGACGGGTAAGTCTAGCTGAGTACATTCTCGTACTCAGGGTTTATTCCCACTTGTTGCAGGTATTCATCTAGGTTGCTGTGGCTGCAAGATGGGTTTGTATCCCACTACGGGAATCAATCAGACCTTGGGCACGGTCGTTCTTATATCTTATCTCAGATGCTTTTGTTGGATTTGACTTTGAGCGGGCACCGTATTTAAAAATGTGAGTGTGAGTGTTGTCAAAGTAAATTGCTTTCGCTTTTCTTTATTAAAAGGTGTTGTAATATTTTTATATAAACTCCGATGAAATTAGGCTTTTGGCAAACTTATGAAACTTGTGAATGGTGACCGCTGGACTTATTACGGTCTTGGCTGTATTGGAAAATGTTTGAAATCCTTCGAGATTGTTGAATGACTACCGGGTTTATTAGGTCTTAATCATGTAAGTTTGCTGGTTAATAGCGAATTATGTGCTTAAGCTCTAATAAATTGGTCGGTTCTGTTACATTGCTTCATCTCCATAAAGTAATTTGAATGGAGAAAAATCTATTGGCCTTGATTTTGAAGTGTTGTGAGACCAGATTACTTTTGGTAATTCATCGACCCATTTTCCTTTTTTGAGGTCTGTTAGGCACTTTGAAATTCCAATGCAAATTATCCTGTTTGCTCTTTCGACTGCTCCGTTAGACTATGGATGTCTTACTAATGCGAAGCATAGTTTGATTCCCATCGAATGGCAGTATTCTCTAAAGTCTTCGTTGTCAAACTAGGTTCCATTATCTACGGTAATGTGTCTCGGAACTCCGAATCTGCATATGATGTTTTGCCATAGGAATTTCTTCATTGTATGAGAAGACATGTTCGTGATCAGCTTCGCTTCAATCCACTTGGTGAAATATTCGACCGCGACTATTGCGTATTGGTAGTTGCCTTGAGCCAGAGGTAACTTTCTAATTATGTCAATTCCCCATCTTGCAAGTGGCCAAGTCGGTTCAATTGGTTGTAGGTTTGTTCCTAGTGCATTGATTTTACTTCCTGCCATTTGGCAATTGTGACAAGTCTGAATGATTTCTTTGCTATCACTTTGGGCAGATGGCCAGAAAAATCCTTGTTTTAAGGCTTTCCCGACTATTGATCTAGCCCCGACGTGACATCCGCAGATTCCCTCATGTATTTCTTTCAATAGTTTTTTGTCATCTTCTCTTGAGATGCACTTTAGTAATGGTTGGCAAACTCCTTCCTTGTACAGTTCTTCGTTGATGATTTTGTAACTTTTGGTCTTTTGCTTCATTCTTACTTCATCGATTTCATTTTCTGGTTCATAAAATCCTTTGAGGAATGTCATAATTGGGGCTCTCCAGTCTTCGCTTTCTATGAAGTGTACTTCTTTTGGTTGTTCAACTTTTGTTTTTATTGAGGCTTTGATGATAGTTTGATAGAATACTTCTGGTGGTAACTCTAACTTTTGGGCGGCGGCTTTTGCAATTTTGTCTGCATCTGTGTTATCATTTCTTGAGATACTTTTTACTGTAAATCCAGCGAAGTGTTTTTCTTAATCCCTCAATAGTTGGAGATACCTTGCTAGCTCTGGATCTCTTGCTTTGTAATTTTTCTCTATATACCCAGCCACAGCTTGAGAATCTGTCTTGATTATTAGCTTTTTAATTCCCATTGCTCTTGCTTTGCAAAGTCCCAGTAATACTACCTCATATTCTGCAATGTTGTTGGTGCATTGAAAGTTTAGTTTTGCTGCATATTTGAGTTTGATTCCAAAAGTGAGGTTATGACTGCTGCTGTGTAATGACCTAGTCCCGGCGCACGGCCCAGGCCCACTCTACCGAGGAGCGGGTCCTGCCTGCGTAAAAACCTGCTTGAACTTTCGTCCTCGCTTTGTTCAAAATGGTTAATCGAAGGTTAATACGCGTCCCTGGCCCTAGTATTTAAGCTGGTCAGTTCACCTCAGAGTTCACGATATGATACTAACTGGTTGCTACAGTGCTTCGCGATGCTATAGTACCCGGTGAACAGTCCTTGTGCTACAGTAAACCGAAACTGGCCCGGCCTGATTCGGTGCTACAGTAACGGGCTGCTACAGTGCCTGCTACAGCGCCATGCTGCTACAGTCTCGGAGTCCGGATGTACAGTAGCAGGCCGCTACAGTGACTCGGCCCACTGCCCCTGCTACAGTACCCCCCGCCCCATACCACGAATTGAGCCCACTGGCCATTTGGGGCTGTTACAATCACCTCCCTAAGGATTCGACGTCCCCGTTGAATGCTAGACCAGCTTACCCTTTCGGGACACCTAATTCAGGATCCTCCTCTCTTGGTCACGTCCATGTGTTCAGTGCCGGCGCATCTATATGCCATGTCATGTCGTGTCCTGTCATTAGGTCCACGTATGTGCACAATTATGCCCGCGCATTGAACTCCATGTGCCCGTGAAACCTCGAGAGTCGGCTCTGATACCAAATGTAACGACCCAGTCCCGGCGCACGGCCCAGGCCCACTCTACCGAGGAGCGGGTCCCGCCTGCGTAAAAACCCGCTTGAACTTTCGTCCTCACTTCGTTCAAAATGGTTAACCGAAGGTTAATACGCGTCCCTGGCCCTGGTATTTAAGCTGGTCAGTTCACCTTAGAGTTCACGGTATGGTAATAAAGACTGGTTGCTACAGTGCTTCGCGATGCTACAGTACCCGGTGAACGGTCCCTGTGCTATAGTAAACCGAAACTAGCCCGGCCCAATTTGGTGTTACAGTAACGGACTGCTACAGTGCCCCCGAGCTACAGTGCCACGGTGCTACAGTGCCCGGAGTCCGGATGTACAGTAACAGGCCGCTACAGTGCTCGGCCCACTGCCCTGCTACAGTACCCCCCCATACCGCGAATTGAGCCCGCTGGCCATTTGGGGCTGTTACATGCTGCTCCTGCGCCGGCGAAGCCCCAAGCACCATCGCAATAGATTATCCATTCTGGTTGCTCCATTCTTTCTTGATTGTACTTTGAAGGTATCCAATCTGCCATGAAGTCGGCCAACACTTGAGATTTGATTGCTGTTTCTTTTCTCAAATTTGATGAAGTATTGAGACAACTTTGTAGCCCATTTTTCCAATCTCCCTGAGGATCTGCAGCCTTTTAGCACTTCTTTGAGGGGTTGATTTGTTGGCACTCTTATTTTGTGTGCTTGGAAGTAGTGTTTCAACTTTCTGGATGCCATAATTACTGCATATGCAATTTTCTCAATTTTTGAATAGAAAATTTTTGATCCAGACAGAGCTTCAGATGCGAAGTAGACTGGAACTTGTTTTGTTGAGTGCTCATTTTATTCTTCTTCAATTAATACTGCACTAACTGTACTTTTGTTTACTGATACATATAGTAGTAAATCTGCCGTTGGATCAGGTGTTGCTAAACTTGAGGGATTGGACAGATGCTTTTTTATTTCTTCAAAAGTTTCTTGCTGTGCTTGACCCCAGTTGAATTTTTTCTTTTTCCCTTTTAGTGCTTGGAATATTAGGAGGCTTCGCTCAGCTGATTTGGATATAAATCTGTTCAGCGAAGCTAATCTTCCTGTCAGTTTTTGGATGCTCTTGATATTTTTTGGCACTTGCATGTTTAATATTGCCTTTACCTTCTCTGAATTCGGATCGATTCCTTTTGCGGATACGATGCACCAAAAAATTTTGCCTGTTTGAACTCCGAATGTGTATTTTTTGGGTTCAACTTTAAGTTTGCTTTTCTGAGATTTGAGAAGGTTTCTTGTAAGTCTTCGACATGGTCTTTTTTTTTCTTGCTCTTGACTACCAGGTCATCGACATACGCAAGAAAATTTCTTGGTATTTGATCTTTGAAAACTATAGATGTCATTCTGATGAAAGTTGTTCCTGCGTTGCGAAGCCCTTCAGCCATTCTTTGGAAACAGTAAGTTCCGAATGGTGTGATAAAACTTGTGTACTCTTCATCTTCTTTTTTCATCCAAGTTTGATGATAGCCTGAATAGCTGTCGAGGAAACTAAATATTTCACTTTTTGCTGCCTGATCTATTAAAGTGTCTATTCTTGGTAGTGGAAAGTTGTCTTTTGGACATGCCTTATTGAGATCTGTAAAGTCTATGCACGTTCTCCACTTTTTATTTTTCTTCTGCACCATGACTATATTTGCGAGCCAAGTTGTAAATTGGACTTCTCGTATGACTTTGGCATCTAGCAATCTTTGGACTTCGGCTTTTGCACCTTGAGTTTTGTCTTCTGACAACTTTCTGAGTTTTTGCTTTTTTGGCCTAAAGTTTGGGTCGATGTTTAACTTGTGTTCTATGATATCCTTGCTTACTCCTCCTAAATCTTGTGCAGACCAAGTGAAGATATCCTTGTTACTTCGCAGGACTTGTATTATCTTTTCTTCTTCTTCTTTCGATAGATTTGTGCCGATGGTAACTTGTCTTTCTGGCACCATTGGGTTGATTGGTACTTTCTTTGTATCTTCGCAAGGCTTCGCTTTTTCTTGTGTCTTTGTATTTTTAGTTTCAAGCTCATCATCTTCTTCTTGTATCACGTGGATATTTTTGAAAGCTGGGCTTACATCTCTTTCTATGTTTCTTGCCTCTGTTTGATCGCCGAAGACGGTTATGATGCCATTGACTGCTGGCATCTTCATGCATAAGTATGGGTAGCTTACAATGGCTTCGAAAACATTTAAACTTCCCCTTTCAAAGATTGCGTTGTACTGGCTGTGTATTTTGACAACATCGAATACTATTTACTCTGTTCTTGCATTATTCACTATTCCGAATGAGATGGCAAGACAATTCTGCTGATAGAGTTTATTTTCTTTCCGCCGAAGCCGACTAGTGGGTGCTCGGCTCTTCCTAAAGTTTTTCTATCAATTTGCATTGCATCTAAAGTTCTTATGAATATTATATCTGCTGAGTTGCCACCATCTATCAGAATTTTTGTTACTGCCCAGTCTTCAATGTTTGCTTCTATGACCATTGCGTCCATGTGAGGGTAATCTTTGAGTTTGAGATCTTATTCTGAGAATGTGATTAGCATGTGGGACCAACTTGTTTTCTTGAATAGACCTTCGACTGCTATAGAGTTTACTCTTCTGAAATAATTTCTTCTTTCATTTCTTGAATCAAGCTCCATGCTATTTCCTTCGAAGATTGTCATAATTCTGCCTTTGCTTGGGATGACTGCATTCCCGTTGTTTGTTGACGTTTCGGGCATGTTGTTGTTGTATTGAATTTGGTGATTGCTATTTGCTACTGAACTTTCAGGGTGGAAACTTTGCTGCTGGCTGGGGCCCTATTGATTTTGCGGGCACACTGCTAGCGGTTGGCAATTATAGATTGGCGGAGGTGGTGGCAACATGTGCTGAGGGTAAGTTATTAGCAAGTAACTTATTCTTTGGGGAGCTAGATGGTTGACAACTTTCAGCTGCGAAGTTTCTCTATTTTCTTCTTCTACTTCTACGATGCTTTTCTTTACTCTTGGGCACATCTTCGATGTATGGCCAGCCCCTTTGTCATGTATGATGCAGTATATTTCTTCGGGCCTTAAAATTTTCCTTTTAAAATTTTTGCTTTGGTTGTTATAATTTGCCCTTTGCTGGAAATTTTCCTTGTAACTTCTGCTGTTTTGAAAGTTTCTTTGATTGTTCGATCTTTGACCTTGATCGGCAGCTTCGCTTGTGTTGTTGATGTGATTTATCCTCTAAAATGGTCTTCGCTCAGCATTTATTTTTGGACGTTGGGGATTGTTATTTGACCTTGACATGTTTCTTTCTCCGTTTTCCTCTTCTATTCTTTTTCCGTAGTCTTTGTCGGACTCACAGTATTTTCTCATTTCTTCATATAATTTCTCCATTGTGGTTGGTCTTTCCCTTTTGAAGTGTGATGAGAGTTGGCATGCTCGTAGTCCTTTGATTTCTGCTATGATGATGACTTCGTCTGGTATATTTGGTATTTGAGCTTTCGTTTGTATAAATCTTTTATAATATTGGCTCAGCGGTTCTTTTGGTTGCTCTTGATATTGAAAAAATCATCGCTGGTGAGTTCGACTCTTTGTAGGCCTTGGAAGTCTAGGAGCAAAGTTGTGCAAAGCTGATCCCAGGATTTGATTGACCTTAGTTTAGCGAAAAGTACAAATGCTGCGTTGGTCCCCTTACTGCCATGATGAGCGATTTTGCCAGGGTGTTCGTATCTCCCCCGCTTGATGCTACTGTTGCTTCGAAGCTCATAAGAAATTGTCTTGGGTCGGACCTGCCATTGTAGGTTGGGATGGTATTAAATTTGAAACCTGCTGGCCACTTCGCTAGCTGAATGTCAATTGACAGGGGGACTCTATATCAATTGTTGTTATCTGACTTTGGTTTTCTTTGTTGTTGGTGTTTTTGCTTGCTGAATTTGGGTCTTGAATCATAACTTCGCTTTCTTTTTCTATTTCGTTATTGATCTTTCTTAGTTCAGCCTCTGTTTCTGTGATTTTTTGACTTAAGGACTTTTCTCTTGTCTTTGCTCTTGCTTCCTCCAGCAGTTTTCTCTTGACGGTGAGTTGTTCTTCGAGTTCTTTGAGTGTTCTTTCTTCTTTTTGAGTTTCTTCATCTTTTTGTAAGTGTCTGTTTTCTGTTTTTGTCTCATCTTTCGAAAATGAGTTTTGTCTTGGTTTGAATTGTCTCCAGCTGAAGTTGCTTTTTTGCTGAGTCTTGCCATTTTGCATCCGCATGATGGTCGTGGGTGTCTTCGATCACACATACGGACGGCGCCAGATGTTAGGTGATGAAATCATACACGTATGAGGTGAAAACAATGTTCAATTTACAATGTATGATTTGTCATTTTATTTTTCATTCATACAAAACTTAGATCCCAGGGGGTATTTATAGCCCTCCTAGTTTCGTCATTTCAAGATCTTACAGAGTTAGCCAAGAAACTTTCTACACATTTATCTAGAAAGCATGTCAACGCAGTGGTGAAGCACACTTCGCCCTCTTTCTTCTTGTCTTCCGAGGCAACTTTGGAGTTGATCACGATCTCTTAACTCAACTGAGAAATTCATGGGCTCCTCGTGCGGAGATACTACGTCAGCTTCGCTGGTCATCAAAAGCCTAGCGAAATTGTCTTTCGCCGGATAATCTAAAACATGAAGAATCACATGTACAAAGTTTGATATTTACAGCGAAGTGTCCACGTAGTCTTCGCTGAGCATCCAGAGCCTGACGAAGTTATGTTTGTTGGTTTACTTAAAACATATGAAAATACATGAGCGAAGTTGGAAATACGTGTGACGAAGTATTTATGTTAACTTCGCTGTGTATATTAGTATGTCTAATATTTATAATAAAATATTTATCTTCAAAATTTAAAAAAGATATTTGTACGTCAAAATTGATCCTCTGGAGGTAAGTCCGTTGCCCGCCGCCACTACGAGAAGTCACCAGCGCGCAAGTCCACCCGCTAGAGCAAGTCGGCGGGCGCTGCAGCGGCTCTTGCCGGAGCGCCAGGATGTGATCGTGCTCCTACGAGAGTGTGGCGGCGGGTATATTAATTCCTCAAGAGCTCTCGTTATATTAATTCCTCAAGAGCTCTCGTGTACAGATACGGCTACTTGAATCGTCATAGATGGACATTCACGCCAGTGGAGATGGCAAGCCTAGTACTCAGCAGAGTACTTTACCGATGGAACTAACAGCGCACTCTGATGACCGAAAGCTGGGTGAAGGTGCATTTGTAACTCTTTACAAGGTATGGTTAACCTCAAACGCTATCTCTTTTTTCTTTTTTTTAAAAAAGTATAAATTTCAATAAAAAGCACGGTAGCATCCTTTCGCATATATCCTTTCGCATATATCCTTTCGCATGCTCATGATCATGCTCGTTGGTTAACGTGTCAGCAGCGGCCAGCATCCAGTAGCCGCTCATGCTCATGCTCCTGTGCTAGATCCCTTCGCAAGTTCGCATGCATGCTTATGCTCCTGCATGCACGGTAGCAGCTAATGTGCCCGCACTACAGCAGCAAGCAGGAGGAGCCCGGCCACTGGCCCAGGGTGGCCGGGCCTTGGCTCTGCCGATGTTTTCTCAGTTCAGCATGGATTCATGAGGTGAAGAATATTTAGAAATTTTGTATTGGAGTAGGTTCATGCCCGTGCGTTACTACGGGCACTACCGGAGTCGCCATCTTTGCCGACGGCCATGCGCCGTCGGCAGAGCTCCTTTTACCGTCGGCAAAGCCTTTGCCGACGGGCTGCCACGTCGGCCGTCGGCGAAGAGCCATCGGCAAAGAAAGGGTCGGCAAAGGTCTCTTTGCCGACGGCCCAGTGCCAGGCCGTCGGCAAACCTTTCCCGACGGCCGTGACAGCCGTCGGCAGAGGAGCCACGTCTGCCGTCGCGGCGGCATGATGACGGCGGCCTCTGCCGACGGCTAACGTGTCCGACCGTCGGCAAAGTAGGTGAAGTGGCGTATTTTTATTTTTTATAAAAAATATTTAAAAAAGTCTTTGCCGACGGCCGACTGTCGGCAAATGTTTGGTCACTTTGCCGACGGCCGACCGTCGGCAAATTTATGGTCCTTTTGCCGACGGCCAGGCCCAGCTGTCGGCAGAGCTGGGAAAGTTTTACCTCATTTCATCACATATATATCATATAACCCATATTTTATCACATATAAACCACATTTGAGCATCAAATTCAGTTTTAACATGAATCAATACATGAAGGTCCTCAAATCCATCGATACAACTCCACAATACACATAACATGACCATAAGAATTCATACAAGTCCAACATACGCTAAACATGTCCAACGTGCAACAACCTCATCGATTAAGGTCCAAAAGCGAGAAGTAAAGGCATCTAGCTCTGTGTGTCATCCCCAGGGGTCCCAGAGCCCCTAGCTTGCTCGTACGGAGGCCAACCCGACTGCGGGGACATACCATAGTGCCACTGCTGCTGCGTAGGTCTGAAAACGCTTACCTGTCCGGAGTGCCCCTGCTGCGTCGGCGCCTACGGCCACGAGGAGTACCCCTGCCTTGACGCTGGAGGAGGCCACAGGTACTGCTGCGTGGGGTAGTAGGTCGGGTAGCCCTGATGTGGAGGAGGACCCAGTGGAGGGCTGCCACCTGGAGTCGGGTTCGAACCTGCCGACGGTGCCTGCACAAAGGCCAAGTGATGTAATTAGTACCTGCAGGATGCCTGCACAAGCTAAAGCAATAGGCAATATACTCATCGAAACATGTACAGGAGCAGGCACTGGAACTGGAACTGGAAGTGGTGGTGGAGCGAAGATCGAGGGAGGAGGCTGCTGCGTTCCCGGGATCTGGGACCGAAAGTAGCAGGTCAGGTCCAATAGAGCACGCTGGTAGTGCTGCGAAAGTGCCACCAACTGCTGCTGATGGGCCTCCTCCTGCTGCTGACGCAACATCTCCTGGGTGACCTGGTTGGCCTGTAGCCTTTCGACCGTGGCCTGCAATATTACACCCGCAAGGTTGATGGTATGTGAAGGCAAGGTACATCATGTGTGAAACGAGTGAACGACGAATGAAACTGCACTTACCTAAAGTGCCGTCATCATCTACGCATTGCTCGGCTGCCAAGGCGCTATGGGGATTTGTGATCCGCCCCTTTCCATGTCGCCTCTTCGGATCTGGCTCAGTGTCTGAACAGAGGACGGGTCGATGGCGCTGTCGGCAATAGCGTACCGGCCGTGCTGCTTCCCTCCTCCCGTCCTCATCACGAGGTCAGTATCCAGGTTGGCTCTGGTGGGGTCAAACGTCGGCCCATGGCGCTCGAGACCTACGGTGGTGTACTTGGCGAGCTTGTTGTAGACGTTCGGGTTGGTGTAGGCCTCGGGCCTGTCCTCCGAGCTGTAGACGGTGGACGCCGCTGTCGCTTTGCCCTTATGAGCAAGGGCGTACCCCGTGAACTCGTTGATTTCTTGCCCATCATGCGTCTCCCTCTGCGAGGAAAACACAAGCATGGTTACAAGTAGTGACAATTGAGAGCTATAATAAATAGATCAACAGAAGCATACCCATGTGTCCATGTACCCGTGGAGGCACTGGTTCCCTTGGTGGTGTGATACCGGAGGATTTTGCAGGCGAAGTTGCCGACGCTCTTTGCGCTTCTCGTACGCCGTGTTCGTACGCCACCCACGCACAATTTGGCGCCAGCAGTCCTCGTACTTATCGCACCAGCTTGGACACCACTGCATGACATTCAAGTATTTGATATTCCATAAGATGAATTGAATGTGTCAGTAAGGAATCATAACGGATGTTTCCTACTTAATTACCTGCATGTACTGCTCCTCGGTGAGGTCGGTCTCCTTGTCCAGTATCATCTCCCTGACTCGCTCCTTCTTTACCACCTTGAGCTCCACGTTGGCGTAGTAGATGATGACGGCCTGGAGACGCACCTCGTGGTACATGTCCTTGAGACGGTTGTGGCAGACCGCCTCCTGCTGCCGTGCCGCCCGCTGCTCGTCCTGCCCCTCCTCCAACTTGAAGTACAACTACACACAGACATGAAACATCATTTCATTGTTTGAAGAAAGTCCAACGAATGCGTAGTATTGAGATATGCGGTGTGATGCAAAGACTCACCCAGAACTCCCTCTTGATCTTGTGAGCAAGGACTTTGCCATGCTCGTCCTTGACCTTGTAGAAGTGGTCCCATTTGTCGGGCACGATCCGCTTACCCTCGATGGTGACCAAGCCGGGGTAGTGCTTTCTAATCAGGAGGCCCTGGATGCCATTGACATGGTGTGAACTCTTCCTGTCAGTCACCTTTTCCCAGCCCCTGCACGAGTCATTAACAACAATTGTTAGTCTGTAGTTCGAATTTCAACATGTCATATGAACAACAAGTGAAATCAACAATGGTTACTTACATCTTGCCCACGGGTCGAATCACCACGCGATGGCTGAGGAGCGGTGGGTCAGGGAGCGACGAGGCCCCGCGCACGTAGGGCTTGCTCGAAGCTGAGGAAGTCGAGGCATCTGGTGTATGCTCGTCGTCCCTATCGTCTCCACAGAGGTCGTCACCGTCACCGTCACCGTCATCGTCACCGTCACTGTCACCGGTCGTCGTCATCGTCCCCTGCTGGGCGTCCTGGAACAGCCTCCTCGATGATGTGCGACGACGGGTGCTCCTCTCCACGTCAAGCTCCTCACCGACGACCGCCTCGTCCTCGGCGACGGCGGCCACGGGCTCCGCGTTGGTGACCATGTACCGCGAGTGGATCCCTGTTCGCTGTGGCTGCCTTCCGCCCGGCATCATGTCGAGTGCCTGCAATGACAAAGATTAAAGTAGTTAGCATAAATAAATGACAAGTACTTGTAAAGAAACATAATTGCAAGGTAATAATATTAACACTATAGTATTACATGAATTAGAAATTATCTCCGCAAATGACAATATGGCTGGCGTGTACTCGTCATCACTACTGTCGTCATCACTATCAATATTGTTGAGCTCTCTTAAGTGTCGGGCTTCATCTCCATCGTCATCGTCATCTCCATCGTCATCAGGCTCTCCATCGTTATCGTGCTCTCTCATCAGGCGCTTCATTTGCCACTCATCAAGGATTCGTAAGTCCTCGGCATCGTGCACCTCATCACCCTCGTCCTCATTGATGTCGTTGTTTACTTCCATACCCATCAGTGAAAGAATGTCTATCTCCAAACTACCTTCTAGCCCCTTAGGTTGATAGAACTCATCTGTCGTTGGGTCAAAGTTGTAATCATCCTCGTTTGGGACAGCCGCTTTACCGTGCCGCGATACCAACTGCACAAGGCTCCAACCCGTAAGATTCTTGTCTTTTTGGCACGCCCATGGGAGGTAATAAACTTGTGTGGCGTCTCGGTTAGCCACAATATAGACATTCTCTTCTTCATATTTGGAATCCTGTCAAATTTCAACTTGCCCAATCGTAAGGTCCTTTTTTGTGACATTAGGATCAAACCAATGGCATTTGAATACCACCGGCTTACAACCTAGGTCTGGTCCAAAGTCAAGCTCCAATATCTCTTCGACTATGCCGTAATAGTCCTTCCCATCCGAGCCGGGCGTACGAACTCCGCTGCACGTGGTTTTTAGGTTGCCCCGTTTCTCTTCGTAAGTTCTCGTGCGAAAGCGATAGCCATTCACATCATAAACATTGAATGACCTGACCCTTCGGTTGAAGCCTTTGCCCACGTTTCTCAATTCATCACTCATTTCCGCATCACATGTGAGATGTCTGAGTTTTAGACATCCGGTGTTATAACTTGCTTCAAACATTTTCCAATTTTTATCATAGCCTTCACATGCGATAACATGACATCTCGTTAAGTTTCGTGATTTTCGGACTTCGTTTGGATTTTATATAATAAAAAATATTTTTTACGCACGTAACTCGTCATGTTACGACGCCAACATGGTCATAATTTGATGCGAGGCCCTGGATACGGCCTCTACATACTCCGAACATCATGAATATAGTTTTTAGAATTAACAAATTCTATTATTTCATGTACCTGCAGTTCAAACTTGGAGTTGCCGTAAAAATTCGAAGAAACAAAAATAAATAACGAAATATAGCAAAAAACTTAAAATTTGCGCAACTTTTGAAGTTGGGTTGTATTTGGTGTAGGAAGACACCAGGAAAAAATTGAAAAGAAAAAACCAAAAAAAAAATTCTTTGCCGAGGGCTTAGGCATGGCACTCGGCAGAGCTCCTATGCCGACGGCCTGGCCACGCGGCCGTCGGCAAAGGCGGTGGCCGTGGCAGGCTGTGCGGCCGCCACGTGGCTGCGCTATGCTGACGGCTTGGCCTTTGCCGACAGCCTAACGGTACAACTCTCGGCAAAGTGGCCTTTGCCGACGGTTGTATTTGCCGACGGCCCGGCGGTCGGTAAATGTTTCTTATGCCGACGGCTAGATTTTACCGACGGCCCGGCTGTCGGCATAGACTGTCTTTGCCGACGGCTTTTCTTTGCCGACGGCTCGGCCTTGGGCATAGACTTCTTTGCCGACGGCGTGACCTGGCCGTCGACAAAGAGGTGTCTTGCTGACGGCTTGTTCCTTTGGCCGTCGGCAAATGTTTAAGCCGTCGGCAAAGTTGGCGTTTCCGGTAGTGGGGATAGCTAAACCTTTATATAAAAACACAATAATCATACAAAGAAGTTAAGAATATTATGAAATTAAATATCAACGATAAGATAACGTGAAGGTTTCAACCTTTTCTTAAAAATCTGTCTATCGAGATATTTGCAGACTTGATATCCCAATGAACATACACTGGAACAGTGTGCTCGTGAATATACTCTACACCCCTTGCTCGTGAATATACTCTAGACCCCTTGCTGAATCAAGGGCGATTTGCTCTCTACTGGTCCATGAGAGAGGTTTATAACCTACAAGAAATATACGCGCTGGATACTTTAAGGAAATTGCAATTCAGTACTGCAAATGCAATGTGATACATTCAAATAGCACCACTACTGTTATTTCCGGCTCGGTTCACACAGCCGATTACTAAAATTCAGAGAAAGCCAAAGATTACTGTAGTATGTCCGGCTGGATGCAACTGGAAACTTCCCTCGTCAGGCATGCTTCAACGTAGATGGTGCTTTTTTGACGGTAACATAGATGGTCCTTTTGTCCACGGTAGCAGAAAGGGGGCTGAGGCTTCGTATGTCGTGATCATACAGGAGACGATGTTCTAGCAGGTGCAGGCAAGCTCTCGGCTGTCCATGATGCTTTGATGTTTGAAGCAATGGTTTGTTGGTGCCTTGGTGGGCAGTGGATGCGGCTGCAGCCTATAGGATTGCTAGAGTACAACTGGAGACGGACTCTACATTCGTCCAGAAAGGGATTACTTCCGGTGAAATGTATCAAACACCTGCTGGTGTAATTTTCCAAGAGAGCGGTAATTACTGTCTGCATCAGAAAATAAAAACAGTAAAGCATTCCAACCCAATAAAATTGGTGCTATATGATTAAGTTATTAAAGACAAACTGTATATAGCTTGCAAAAAGTGACCAGTCAACTAAATGAAAAAACATAAAAAACAAAACTGAAAATTGAGTTGGTCCTCTCATGTCATCATAAACTAAATAGGCAAATAGCTAACCCAACAACTATGATTAGCATATGAACCCAAGAAAATCTTCATTCAATTTTTTTGT
Organism: Bothriochloa decipiens; assembly: GCA_023333625.1. Lineage (NCBI taxonomy): Eukaryota > Viridiplantae > Streptophyta > Magnoliopsida > Poales > Poaceae > Bothriochloa > Bothriochloa decipiens. The sequence continues at coordinate 1,457,841 of CM041629.1, forward strand.
GAGGATCTTCACTCATTTTCAATACATCAAGTTACTGATTTAGCATCTGATAGACCGGCCCTAGGCACCAATAAGCAACAATCAAGATAACTAAAGTTACCATACACACAGTAAACATTACTAAATGGTATATTTGAGGACTACAATTTTTGTGTGACCTAAGATTAGCCATTTCACTGTTAAGTCACATTGCGATCAAACTAAACTGGACCACCAAGAACACAGTGGCATGATTATGCTATTCTGAGTTGTTCCGCAAATTACCTAGCTACACTACCATCAAGCGGGCGTCCAACTGCAGGTAGTGCAAAGGAATCGATTGTACAAACCGTACAACTCCTGAGTGTGGCCAGTGAGCAAGACATATGTGCAGCACCTGATGGTGGTGTAGGGGAGGATCTTGCAGTCCCCAGTCATGGGGTTGCGCAGCAGACAGACACCACTCCACCACCGCCTTCCTCTGAAATTGTAGTCTAGAAAAAGGACAAATAATTTAACTCATCATTGTAGCAACCTGAACTTGTGGGTTTAGAGCAGTAAACATCTGTTCAGGAACCTTTAGGAGTTTATTAAGCAGAGGTCTATTGTTCACTGCATCCGGACCAAGAAGAGATACAATCCATCCCCATGACTTCACAGTTTAACTTTCTTGGAAGGATCATCAAGCATATTTACCATACAGGAGAGTTAGCTTTCGCTCAAGGTCTGAAGCAACATCACAACCATCAAAACAAATTGGGAAACAATCAATAGATAGGCTCATTGAGGACAGGAAAGAATACACAACAAAGCATGCGGAAAATATGCAAATTGCATGAGAAAACACTGAACCATTTAATAAGCCAACCCGAGGAAAGAGTAAACACACAAAAAAACAACGAATCAGATTATTGGAATATTTGTATGGATTCCGAAGACTAACATCATACACACTTTCATCTTTGAATTAGGGACAAAATTGGGATCAACACATTGAAGCAAGTGACACAATAAACATACATTGACAGACCAAATGAACATGGAAACAAATCATTGAAAGACCAATGTGCGCTGCATGAACATGGAAACAAATCTTTCTTCGGCAATATAGGTCAGGTTATAAATAAAAGCATGGAAAATTAAATTTACATGATATAACCTTAGGACACATGAAGCATCGGGCTGTTGGCTAATTTTGCTAGCAAGATTCGGAGAACAGGAAAAATAACCGAGGAATAAAAAAATAGTTGCAGTGTACAAGACTGACGGGTGCTAAACAAGACCAAGAGTTACGATATCACAAGTTGCCGGCTTAATTTGTGATAACTGAATTCAAGAAGAACCCCGTTCGATATACAGGTATTGGAAAGAAAAGGGAAAAAGATCTGTTCAAGGCATTTGTCAATACCTAAGGAGAGCTTAGAAATCAATGGCAACATGATGCCCCGTTGGACCGCTGAATGCAATCTCGCTGCGATCCAAATAGACATTAAAATTGTGTAAAACATCAAATCAGATCAACGAAGCATATATGGGAGCAAGAAATTTTCCTATCTTAGTGGTGATCGTGAAGCTTTCCAACTGAACAAGAGAAGACCATGACGAATGACCCTAAAAAAGACCATAACGAACCGATTGACACGAGGTTCGCGGGGGTGAACAGGTGGAACAGTGCGAAGAGGCCGCAGTAGGCGATGCCAATGCGGGCGGGGCAGAAGCGGATGCTAGAGGGGCCGCGCCTCCGCCTCATCCCCGGCCATATGGCCTACAAACCCCGGCCACAGCCCCACCACGCCTCGAGGCGGTGGCGCTTCCGGAAGCGTCGAGGCGGCGGCGAGTCAATGCCGGTACAGGTGCGGAGTGGTCTCCGCCGGCGACCTCCACGTATCCCACGCGGCGGTGCGGCAGCGCGAGGGGAGGGAGGGAGGGAGAGGAGGGGTTGGCGTGGGTGAGCGCGTCCGCGGTGATGAAGCGGCGGCACGAGTTCGAGCGAGGCCATGGAGATGGACAGGGAGGGAGACGAGTCGCATGAATCACGGGAGCGTTTGTTTCTTTCTTTTTTTTGACCGATATCGCAAGAGCCCCACCTGTCGGCGCGGGGAAATCGCGAGTGGAGGGGGAGCGAGTGCGGTATCGCACGGTGGCCGACGGTGGAAACCAAAATTTTTACCGCACGAAAAGTGGGCCGGAGCCCAGTTTTGCCCCCATTGAGCTCCGCCTGTGGGTACCTCTGCCACTTGTTCATCTCGGACCCGGTCCTGGAATGGAGGCACGGGGAATGCATCCTTCGGTCGCTAGGATATAGGGAGGGAGATGGGAGTGTGCGGCGACGGCGCGACGTCGGAGGTACAGCAGGCGACGCGAGGTTGGGATGAGGTGGACATCGATTCCCTTTTCCTCTCGGGAGAATCGCTTATTTGGCGAAAAAAAAGCAGTTAGTTATTTGATGACCCACCGGGCAGGCAGGTAGCCCATAGAGAAAGACAGTCATTTTTCATGGTTCTTTTTTCGAAAACCTTTTTTTTCATTGGTCATCCTATTGATCTTCCAGCAGATTTTTTTTCTTGTTATCTTCCACTTTTGTGTGGCTGGGACCGTTCCAAGATGGGTCATGGTGGCGCTCGGGCGTCCGACCGTTCCAAGATGGGTCATGCTGGCGCTCGGACATCGGACGCCGGGCCCAAACCACCGTATAGGCCCACGCGCCTGCAACCGCTGAGGTGCAAAACAAATGAATTTTTTTATTTTTAATTTTTTTAAAAAAAATTTACAAATTTAAATTTTTGTTTCGAAATATGACAGAACTAGTCACCTACGGTGGGCGTTTTTTAAAAAACGCCCACAAAAAAGCCCATTGTGTGGGCGTTATATGTGACGTGGCACAGAGCCGGCCGCCGCCGGTGCCGGATTTTGCGGGCGGCCCCTGGCGCCCAAAAAACGCCCACTGCTTGGGTGTTTTTCGGTGGCGAGGGGGCCACCTGCAAAAGTGCGCGCTGTTTTGCGGGCGGGCCTCGGAGCAGTCAAAAAACGCCCACTGCGTGGGCGTTTTTTGCGCTCCAGGGGGCCGCCTGTAAAACAGGCGAGGCCGGCCGCGCACTTTTGCAGGCGGCCCCCTCGCCCCCAAAAAACGCCCACACAGTGGGCGTTTTTTAGGCAACTCTATAAATAGGCAGCCCCCTCTTCAGATTTTCATTATATTCACTAAAATTTTCAGAAAAAAGAAAGAAGAGAGGAGGGAGGGGAAGGAAGTAACGGTGAAGCCCTGCCAGTTTGAGACCTCTGCTTTTAGGTAAGTTTCTCATACATTACAAGTCTGTTGCTATGCATTAGTAAAATATAATGTGCACTAGAGTTGTTTAGTTTTTAGTTGACTTTGGGTAGATCTGTGAGTAGTATGTATATTAGATCTATAAATAATGATGTTAGAGCATTGCAGTTCATGTTAGAAATAATGATGTTTCTTCTATGCTTTAAACAATGGATTGCATGATTTGAAATGTGACGAATATCGTATTTTCTCTGAATAGATATATTTAGGGTTTAGGAATAATGATGTTTATGCTATGCTTTAAACAATGGATTGCATGATTTGAAATGTGACGAATATCGTATTTTCTCTGAATAGATATGTTTAGGGTTTAGGGTTTAGGGTGTAGGGTTTAGGAATAATAATGTTTATACTATGATTTAAACAATGGATTGCATGATTTGAAATGTGACGAATATCGTATTTTCTCTGAATAGATATGTCAACCAAAGTGATGTTTCGGTTGTTCCATGGTAGTGGCACTGTCAGATATGGCCCGTATGGTATAGATCTGTCTGAATTTGGGTCAACACTAAAGGGGATAGATAGGCCAGCGGAAAGAAATTTTCGGTCAGTGTGTAACTGGTTAATGAGGGCATTTCATATCAACCCAGAGGTTAACACAATAAAAGTAAATGTAGTAGTCAACCGTGGCAACGAAGAATGCTTCTGGGAATTGATATCGGTAGATTGCACCGAAACATGGAAATGGTACGTAAAAAATGCATTGCAGCGGGGCTGGGAACCCAGCATTTTCATGGAGGTGCATGATAAAGATAATGCAACCTTGCAAGATGTGGAGGGTACAAGCATGGTTAGGACTGATGCTGAAATGGAAGAGGGAAACGACCATGCTCAGCAAGGAGAAGAACAGGGACATGATGTGCAGGAACCAGAAAGGGAAGGAGAAGCCAGTGAGCCGAGAGGCTTGGCAGATGAGGGCGAGAGGATCAACTCCATTGTTCAGACAATGGAAAACGAAGATGCGGTGAATGAGGAAGTGGAGGGTGATGAATCTTCTAATGAGGAAGGATGCAATGTGAATCCGTGGCAATGGTCTAATGAAGACTTCTTTAGACTTGCTATTTCAGAGGGATACCATGTTCCATGGGAGTATAAGGAGAATGAGGTAATCGAGGGAGCGATGTACGCAGAGAAGGAAGAATTGATGGAGGCAGTCAAGCATTGGGCTGTATCACTGCAGAGGGAGTTCTGGGTAGCAAAGTCCACAAAGTGTGTATATGAAGTTAAGTGCATGAGATCCAGCGATGATTGTCCATGGAGGGTGCATGCATTCAAGGGAAAGTGGAAGGATTATTGGAAAGTGTCAATAGTCACTGAGCACAACTGTCACTTGGAAGTTGTAGAGAAGTACCATAGAAACATGACATCTGTATTTATTGCTGCAGAGATGTATTCAGATGTTGTGCATAATCTAGGATACGAGTCAAGGTCAATAATAAGGCATATCAAAGATAAATTCAAATACACCATTTCATATGCTAAGGCGTGGAGGGCAAAACAGAAGATTATTGTGGCAGAACCTCCTAAATCATATGGCCCACATGCATGATTATTGTCTAAACAGACTACACCGCCGCGCCCGAACTCCGCCGCGCCGCCATTGCCGTCGACGTGGGTGCCGCCGCCGCTCAGCCTCGCCGTTAGCTACCTCAATCGACGCGCCGTGTCGAGATGAGCCTGTAGGGACAAGTCCGGTCGCCGGAGACCTCGCCGACAGCGAGGAATCGCCGGTCAACCGAGGGCGGGCCGTCGGTCAGCGCGGGAGTACTGTGCCGATTTTCTTTTTCTATTTTCAGAAAATAATTTAAATGCTATTTTCTTTGAAAAATCATAGTAAATCATATATAGCTCCAAAAATTCTGAAAATTTTTGTGAGTGTTCCTTATGATGTCAGCTACCTAGGAAAAATATGAAATGCCAAATTTGAGTAATTTTGCATATGTTAAAATTAGCCCTTTTAATTAAAAAATGGACCTTCAATGATTTTTAATAATTAAAATAATTGGCTTTTAATTCTGAAATTTGTTTTGCCATCTAATTAAGCCAAGAGCTTTCTAAAATAAAATTTTGGGCTTAATTTGATAACTTTAATTTTTATACCTTTATTTAATGCTTTTAAATAATTAATTAATCTCTTTAGTTAAGCTTAATCATTATAGGATTTGTTTGACTTTGGGATTGATTGATGATCTTAGGTCATTAACCCTAATGAACTTTGGCACTTTAATTAACTGTTTGCGCTTATCTTAATCATGTCATTAGGGCTTAATTAACGTTATTTTATGTGTTTAATTAATTTCTTAAATGGCGTAGTTAACCCTAATAAGTTTTATAAGCGAAGTTTTGTTAGCTTGCAACTTTATCGTGAAGAAAAGTTGTACTCAAGCCTTTAATCTAATTATGCATCCATCGAGCATCATGTTTACTATTCCATCATGTTAAAGCATATTAATTATCGAATAGTTTTCGTTAACGGAGAGTTAACGTTGTCGCCCAGATCCAAAGGACGAGCAGATTCAAGAATCGGGAGTTGATCCAGAGTTTGAGAACGTCTACCCTAAACATCAAGGCAAGCCCCGGATGCATTCAAACCCTATTCTATTTATAAAAGTTTTACCGCTTCAGCTATGGTATGTTGCATTAAGTAATAGGAGTTGAGTGAAAACCCACCCAATTGCATTACCTGTCTTATTTCCTTATACCTTGTTACCAGCTTGGGAAGATAAGTAGTAATGCTTAGCCCTGCTTATTTATTTAATTGTTCAAAGGCAAAAGAATGAAAAAGATAAGATTGGTTTTCTTGTTGAAATCTTGATGATAGTAATAAATCGAGTCCGGATGGCGAACTTGCACTGGAAATGGAGTCCCTATGTAGTGCTCTCGTCTGTTGATGCCCTAGGTCCCGTCCGATGGTGATCTGTCGATAATCGAGAAATTAGAAAATCCACATGCATGAAGTGATATACGGATGGTTGGAGCCGTGTATATCATGGAGTGACCTAGCGTGGGGCCAGAGATCCCATCTGTGTCATAGTGTGTTTTACTGTGGGGTTTAAGTTCCCATGTATCTCGGGGTACGCTAGGCCGCAGAGCTCACGGGTGCCATGTGGTGATATACTGCTGCGGTTGTTATCCCGGTATATCGGTTCATCTGGGGTGCATCGGAGTTAAAGTCTCCGGTATTCCAGTGACCTAGGTCCTAGCTGGGTATGAAAATTGATTCGAATCGCCGTTGCTTCTCGGAGAAGAAGACTCGATCACTGTTCATCATCGTAGTAACAACCCGAACAAAGATTAAGGATCAATAATGAAGTTGGTTGATATTGGAGCTAGTTCAAGCAACCTTTTCTTTGTTAATCTTTTCTGCAAAATTTCTTATCTCCTACAGACCTTACCTTGTCCCTCTAGCCTGCATTTCTTGAGTCTCCACCCTTCTTTTTCGTCGGGTCAGTCTTGTTGAGTACTTTTGTACTCAGGGTTTGTTAAACCCTTGTTGCAGGTGAGCCTCATGGGCAGGAGTGTTTTGCATCCTGCTGCATGACAGTCGTCGAGGAAAGCGACAACGAGTAAGGTATTTAGCTCTTGGGCAGAGCTTTTGTTTAGTATTGTAATCTACTGCTACTCCACTACTATTATGGTTTGTATAATCTAAACCTATTGTTGTAAATATTTGAAACTCAGAGGTTTGTAAACTTATGTTATTGTAAGTCTTCCGCTGTTTTACTCTGTTGTATATTATTTATATCAAACTGTTGTAATACTGCAATGTCTCTCTACAACGATTGATCCTGCTCGGAGAATCGTGGATGATTCAGGATTTACCCGACAGACTTTTTAAGTCGTATGGAACACAGTCATGGCTATTTGGAGTCTGTTTAGACAATAATCATGCGTGTGGGCCATATGATTTAGGAGGTTCTGCCACAGCTGGTATCGGAGCGGCTGGGTTGAGCTGCGATCGGCGGCGCTGATGGCGGCGGCGGCGCTCCGATGGCAAGACGGCGTCACGGCGGTCTCCGACGATGCGCTGCTCAAACCAAGGTGCGCATCAGGAGCAGTGGAACACGGATGATCGGATAGAGGGGTTAAAGGTAAAATATTTTCACCTTCGGCGGCGGCAAACGGCGGAGATGGCTCGGCGGCTCGGCTTGCTGGCCGCGGAGAAGAAGGCGGCGTGCGGGTGGCTCGAGCAAGGAGAGCAAGCACGAACTGGCCCAAGATGACCGTGAGGATGTGGCGGAGCTAATGGCAAGCACAATCGGACAAAGATGGAGCGTCGGCGGCAAATTTGGGCGGCGGAGCGAGGTCGTCGGCGACGGCGGCGGGAGGAAGAAAGAAGAAGAACTCGACCACGGCGACGGTATTTATAGGGCCGAGTCGATGGATGGACTGGCGACACGAAGGCGATGAAGTTTCTCATGTCCATGAGCGTGCTGGCGGTCGAGCGGGTGCGGCGGTGGTCGGCGGCGCGCGATGAGAAGCCGGCGATGGCGGCCGACGATAGGTTTCGATACTATTCGAGTTAATTATAGAAATACCATCCGTTTTAAAATACAAATTACTCTAAAATTTATATAAGAACTTGAAAATCTCCAAAAATATCATTTGCATAAATTTTCAAGAGCTACACTTTTCCTTTAATGGGAATCCTCAAATTCTATTTAGATTTTGAAAATTGAATTTAGATTTGAAAAGGGGATAAAACCCTAGAAACAAACATTTGAAATTACTTTTAATTTTTCAATAAAACTTGAAAATCTTCAAAACTATGAAATGTTGAGCTTGTCAAACCAAACATTTTTCATATACAAATTTTCCAAAATTATGTATAGTTTTTAAATTATGGTTTTAAAATCAAAAGGGGATAAATGCTAAAAACTGTATTTTCAAATTAATTTGAAATTCCTTTTGGAAACTTGAAAAACTTTATATACCAACTTTGTAGCTCTTGTCAAGATATACAAACTGTCTTTTTAGAGTATCTCCAAATTCCTTATAGATTTTGAATTACCAAAAACGGGATAAAACTAGGTTTTGAAGTAAAGGGGTTTTTGAAATAGAATTTAAATTCAATTTGGTTTCTAACTTAATTAGTTGGTTATTAGTGATCACAAACATCATCTAAGGACATTTTTAGGTCATTGACCCAATGACACCCTTGGTTTACCAAGTTGACTTTTGAAAAACCTTTTATAGCATTTTCAATTTGAATTTAAATTTGAATTGCCAGACTTAAAAATAAGTTTTGGAATCCAAACTCAACTTCAAATATGGAAATCATTTTTAGGGTTGGACTTAGACTTATACACTATGCTTGACACTAGTGTAAATACAGTTTACACCTCAAGTACATAGAGTATAAACTAAGCATTTGCGATGACATTCGAAAAGGGTTTTATTATTTTATGTGACCAAACATTCTAGAAACGCAATCAACCTATGAAATATAAACTTGTTTTAGTTAATGCACATTAGGGTTGATTTAAACATGAATGCTTTGCAGTGCATATGATGACATGGCATGTTTTAGTTAATATAACACCAGAGGTGTTACAATTATCGAGATGAGATTTGGCACATTCAAAGCCTCATATGATAATTTACCATCTCTTCTTCGATGCATAGCCGCCAGAAATCCAGGGACATATACAGATCTTATAACATACCCAACCATAGAGAATGACCATGCAGTATTGGTCTTGCAACGAGCTTTCTTTGCACTAGGTGTTTGCATCAGGGCATTTGTGCATTGTCGTCCAGTACTCTATATTGACGGGACATTTCTGACAGGTAAATACAGAGGTCAAATACTAATAGCAATTGCCGTGGATGGGAACAATCAAGTTCTACCACTGGCATTCGCTTTTGTGGAGAGCGAGAATACCGATAGTTGGTACTGGTTTCTCAAGCAGGTGAAGGTTAGCATTGTTGGTATGAGGCCTGGTGTATGCCTAATTCATGACCGTCACGCTGGCCTTCTTCGGGCAATTGAATATATGAAGAACGGTGATGCAGAGATAGGATATGGTAAAGATTGGCCAGATGTTCAAAGTCGGTGGTGTATGCGTTATATGGGTGCTAATTTTTACAAGCAGTTTAAGCGCAAGAGCTTGATGGATCTATTCAAGAGGCTGTGCGGACAGAATCAAGAGAAAAAATTCAACGAGCTTTGGAGGAGGTTGGATGAGCTCACAACGAAGCAAATGGAAGAGCACTCAAGCCGATCAACACATGTTGGTGAGGATGGTCCAGAGTCCTTAGGACCGCTGCCCACAGATGGTCCAAACATCAGAAGGAGATCGGCATCTATTGTGAGAAAATTTTTGCACTGGATAGAGAATGAGCCTAAGGAGAAGTGGTCTTTGCTGCATGATGTCGATGGAGCGTGGTTCGGCATTATGACAACTAATTTGGCCAAAGTTTACAACTGGGTGATGCGTGGTGTTAGAGACCTTCCCCTGGTTGCCATTGTTGAGTTCATCCTACATGGAACATGCAGATATTTCATAGACCGGTACCAAGTCGCTGCCCTATCAATGCAAGTGCGAGGTGTTTTCTTCGGACATATGTTGACAAATTATCTAGAGGAAAAACGTAAGAAGGCAAAGGAGCATAGAGTTATAACTCAAGGTACTAGAGAGCACCGATTTGAAATCTTGTGTGCTGATAGGGCCAAGCGTGGAATATATAGAACAAGAGTTGTGCAAGATTGCATACTTAAGGAGGGTGGGTATTTCGTATGCACGTGCCACAAGCCAAGACTCTACCACAAACCATGTTCCCATGTTATTGCAGCGATCTCGGAGTATGGAATACTTGATCGTACTTTTGTATCTCCCTATTTCACGAAGGAAGCCATATTGCATACATGGTCACATGAAATTTATGGTTTTGGCATAGCGGGGAATTTTACAGGTACAGTACCGCAACCTAGCTATATTCCAGACCCAAGTAAGATCAGAGACAAGGCTAGGCATCGAAAGACAAGACGTATTCGAAATGCCATGGATGAGTCCGAAGCAGGTGGAAGGTACAAACGTTGCAGCAAATGCGATAAGGAGGGACATACTTACAAGAAGTGCCCGAAGGACTCAGACATGCCCACAACAACAGGAGCCCCGCCATCAGGATCTGGATTGGATGGTACCCCGCCAACAGGGGAAGGGACAACTTCTAGGCCCACCAGGCCAAGGCGTGCACGCGTACCTCGTGGTTCGGTCGTGTAGTGATGTGTAGTAAGCTTGGTTAAGATTATGTAATGTACGGTTTTTGTTTTGTTGTAACTGAAGTGAACAAACTTGTTGTTTAAACCTATCTTGCGGATGTAATGTTCTGTGATGTTCTTAATCTCTGTCTTGTATTTGAATATATTTCAGTTACATGTTGTACGTGCATTCTTTATGTTTCAAATTCGATCATTTCTTATTGTACCTTAAATTTATTGTTGTATACTTTTTCGCATTTTGTTTGCATGTGTCATATGTGTTAACTGTGATAATGTCATGCAGGGATGGCGGACAACACACCAGAGCTGCTTGATCGAGGGATCGATCTGTACCACTGTTCGTACCGTATTGCGGTGCAGAACGCCACTCTGCCCGTACTTCGACTGTGACCATCCAGACGTCTACTTTCAGTGGACCCTCGGTTCTGTTCCAGGTATCTGTTGACTCTTCGAGGCCTCCCAATTAAGTACACATGGCTTGTTAATAACATATAATTTTTATGTGTAGGTTACGTGAGGCAGGCCTCCTCCCGTTGTGTCGCCTTGTGGAGGCTCGAGCTGCTGAGGCCGATGAGACGAGGAGGTGGAGTTTCGATAGGTCTCTTCTAGCAGCCCTGGACGACCGATGGAGGTCGGACACATGTTCCACCTGCCGTGCGGGGAGGTCGCACCAACGCTTCAGGACGTTGCGTTCTTGCTTGGCCTTCCCCTCGCTGGCGATGCCGTCGGGCCAGTCGACGGACTTCATGATTGGCGAGACGACATTATGGCCCGCTTTGGCCACGTGCAGCGTCACCCTGCACTTCTAGCTATGAGCAGCCTCCCTCCGTACACGACCATGGGCCCATCGCAGCAGTGGCTCATGCAGTTTACCGTAAGGCCTATTTGAAAAGAATTTTATCAATTTGCAGTTCTACTCAACTTTATTAACTGTATCTTTTTCAGTCCGATCAGCTACACCCAGAGGCTGACGTGTACTCTGTGCGACGGAGTTTGGAGGCCTACTTGTTGTGGCTTTTTGGCTGGGTCATGTTCACCAGCACCGCGGGACATGCCGTCGACAAGGTCATGATCCCCTACGCGCACGCGATCGCTGATGCTGACGAGGGAGCAGTGCCACAGTGGAGCTGGGGATCCACAGTACTAGCGGCAATGTACAGGGGCCTTTGTGAAGCGTGTACCAAGATAGAAACAGGTTCTTTGCTCACCGGTTGCCCCCTCCTTCTACAGCTATGGGCAGCTGAACAGTTCGCGATTGGTCGACCTGAACACCGCCTACAAGGATGACCTGTACTTGCAGCATCCGCCCGAGGACTTCCCCACCATGGGTACAGTCTGGTGCCATTGTCAGGTTCGTGTTCCTAGCTGATGTATATAGTTAATTCGTATCGTACCTTCTAACCTATTGATTGTTATATTTCAGCGACGATGGGCACATGTGCAGGTCACGCGGTCGTACAACGAGTTTATGCTGGAGTTCGACAGGATACAGCTGATCGACATGATCTGGGAGCCTTATAGCCAGGAGGCTATCCACGCATGAGCTCCCCATGGGTTGTCCACGTTGTGCACACGTGACCAGGCCTTCTGGCTGACGCTCCGACCGATGGTGTTCGACATATTCGTCGAACCGCACTGCCCAGGGCGTGTTTTGCGCCAGTTCGGTCTCATGCAGCCGCCCCCGCCCCTATCATCTATACCGTCCCTGCAGATGCTCACAGGTAAGTACTACTAACAACTGACTTTGAAAAATTGATCGCAATAGACATGTCTTACTCAAATTTGTGTTCAGGCTGACTCGGAGGGGACAGGTCGGCGGCAACTTATGGGTTCCACGTCTGCAGCCATACGTGGACGACTGATTGCTTGCCACAGAGGATGTCGTTGAGGAGTACCGCCCCACACCGAGGACTCGTACATGAACTACCTCCGGTGGTACCAGCCTCGTACCCGCACACGTGTCACCTTCGTTCCTCCGGAGCAGCAGCCACACGTCGCCGCCGTGGGTGATGCTTACCCTGCGCACCGTGATCAGGATTACTTCCGCGCCGTGAGTACTTGAATCTCTCATATATATCAGTAGTTCATTACGTATATCTTTCATCTAACTTAAAACTGAAATTAGGTCAACGGTGCGCAACTACTTTACACGGAGGTTGACTCCGTGTGCCGCCGCTTGCAGGGTGGCTTGGCGTTGACAGTGGACGAGCAGCGCACCTCATACACGTGGATGCGTGCGATGCTTAGATCCGTGCTAAGGGCTCTGACTTGTTGGACCTCTGACGCAGCGCCTCGAATTCCTGCACCAGCACCCGCAGCATGTCCTCCTGCACCCCAGACCAGAGGTAACTCCGT
>CM041629.1:1470740-1590116 GCA_023333625.1 Bothriochloa decipiens
GCCTCCAAGTCATCGAGGGCTTGGGTGAACGCTTCATCATACTCCTCGTCCTCGTCGTTCATCGACATCTCCGCCTCCGCCATCTTCTGCTTCATCTTCGCATTAGCACTCCTCTTTTCGGCCTCCTCCATCTTCTCCCTCGCATGCAAGGATGCTTCCTCTTCTCTCTTCTTTTTCCATGCATCACAGTCTTTCTTCCACCGAGCAGCACTTGGGGTTTGGACACACAATCGTCGGGCATAGTCAACCTGCGCTCGCTTCCGCATCTTAATGTAGTTGTCCACAAGCTGAGTACCAGACCTGAACTCCAGGTCCATTAGTTGCTTTTGTTTCAGTGTATCCATGTATTCCCTGCGGTCTTATCTGAGAGTATGCATGAGTTCATCCTGTGATTGCTTCAGTGCGTATCATCCTGTGATTGCTTCAGTGCGTATCATTTCCTGTTCCAATGATTCAGTTTACCATAGGAAAAGTTTTCAGTAGCACTGCAATTTATGTTTTCTTGTAAGCCTTTTTTTTGTCATTATGTGTGCTCTTCTGAAGTGAAATTTGAACTGTGAAATGTCAGCAAGTTAATTTTGGTAAATTAGCCAATTGTTTTGTTCTCAAAAGATATCAGACTTATGGATGTTGGTCCAATTTTGTAATTGTTCTGCTAACTAAATCATCCTTGTCATGGGTTGTCCTTTGTTTCAATCATCCTTGTTTTGTTCTCAAAAGATATAAACCAGTAGAAACATTTCAATCTGTTTTCTGAAATTTTGATTGTCCTCTGTTTTGACTTGTGCGAGACTAATAGGGCTCATGTATCCAATGTTATAAACTGATGTCTGGTGTATCCTTATCTGTTATGGTGACTGTTCATAATTGGGTGCATAGCCATTTTTTCTATGAAAGGTGCATAGCCATTGTTGGAAACTAGCAATAACTCATTAAATTTAAGGCAGTGGATAGGACACCTTACGTAGTATATAAATTTTTAGTTTGTACACCCTTTTACTTCCTGACCTTAAACCTTCTGTTATGGCTGATCGAAAGTTACATGGTTTTGGCACTGCTGTAGAAGTAGTGGGTTGCAGGTGTGATTAGTTTGTCAATACTTGCCTCTTTGTCGAGAGACGATTCAGACTATGCTCACTATTGTGTTAAGCAGATCAGTGAACTAGCTAGCCAGAGTCGTGGTAACTGACATAATCTCATATGCCTAGATAATTTATATTATAACTTTATTTTATTAGTTCTGTTTTTATTAGTTCTGTTGCTGTGTTGCTGATCCGCTCCAACAAAGCCAGTCCATGCCATGTTGCCGTTCTTCTCATTTCAGGCAGCAGACAATTTTGTTTTTAGTTTTCTCGACTTCTTTTATTTTTTTTCTTTTTCGAAGGACGATCCAGTGGAAGTCTTCTCTCGTGCCCTTGCCTCCTATGATCAACTCAGTGGGTATGCCTTCATTCTCTGGACCAAAATGCATGGACCTTGGTTGACATGTTTTTAATATAGCGATAGTGTCACACGATTTCTCTGATATCAGATTACACTTGTATCTTCTTCTTTTTCCTGGCTCAGGGAGTGGTGCTTGTTCTTCATTTTCTGTCCAGCTGAGAGCAGCCCCTCTGCCTGTGCTAGCTTTGGGTTGACGCTAGACAGACAACTGGGCTTTGTGTTGGCAATCTCTAGGTGCTTTAGTGATTTTTTTTTTTTTTTGGCTGTGCCTCCGAGTAGCCAACACAGGAACTGTTAGCGAGCTTAGTTGGCTGCTAACTGCATAGAGGTACAATGTTAGGTGTAAGGCCCTTGTTGTGTCAATTGTTGCAGAATTCGGGCTCTCAATTTTGTGTCCGCAGCTGAACGCATTGGCATGCCATGCATAGCTGCCTTTGTATGCCATGTAACTCTCTTGTAAACTTTTTTGATTTACAAAGCAAATGAGTTTGTTCCCATGTAGCAAAGGAGCTGTGCTGTTGAATTGTTTACTATAGTCATGCGAATTACCAAGTTATACAAGCTTATAAATTGACATTTTGCTGAAGCTGGGGAGGATATCTGTTTATCTGTGCTGTATTTAGCATTATGTAAACTGCTAAGCATGTGTGTGAACTGAAGTTTTATTGTTCCCTAAGATGCACAATAGTTCTTGGATCAAGTGCTATAAAATTCTGCATTATATGCACAAATCCTATCAGTTAGGCTTCTGTAAAATTGCATTGTTGTTTCCTGCCAATTTGATTTTTTCTTCTTTCCTCGGGGTGGGGAATGAAACGGGCATGAAAGTGGCTGCTTGTATCAAGACTTGTTACTGAACATGTTGTTCTGTTTACCCTGTCTCATGTAGGCCTATCTCTGGCAAGAAGAAGTGCAAGAAACCAGCCCTGAGGAAGATTCATAAGGCTGAGAGGGAGAAGTTTAAACGAGACCACCTAAATGATCTCTTCGTCGAGCTGGGTAATATGCTAGGTGAGTATTTATCTATATCCTGAAGCGTGCACCATGAGTATCTGTAGCTGAGGCATATCTGTGTAGCTGAGGCATATGTGTATCTGTGCTCTTGTTTTACCAAAATGTTTTTTGTATGTGTGTGTCTCTCTCTCCCTGTGTGTGTCATTGTTTATCTCTATCTGTCTCTCTCCGTGTGTGTGTCTGTGCTGTGGATGCAATTTGCTTGGGTTTAATATGAGGCATTTCATCTTGTTGGGGTTTCTTTTTATTTTTAGAAATCCTTGCTTCATTGTCAATTTGTATCTTCTTTGACCAGGGAGCTGTCTACTTTGCACTGATGATGTCACAAATGGAGGGAGGTTGTCCAGTAGACTTCCCACTATCACTGATCTCTTCCTTAAGGTATCTTTTGTACTATTAGCATATAATTTCTTTGCTGTAGTAATACATAAATTCTTGTTGTGGCTGTGGCTGTGGTTGTGTTCCTGTGGCTATGGCTATGCTGTGGTTGTCGCCGTCATCAGGGAAGATGAAGGGGAAGTTGGGTCGATTCTGATGGGATTTGTGCTAATTGAGGTGAAATTGGGGATTTGTCGTCTGTGATACTTTTCGTCGCTGTAGGTTAGCTGATATTGTTTTAGAACTGTTGAGTCACTTGAGAATTAAATCAAGCCTCTGCCTACAGGTACTTTTTTTCTGTACAATTTTACAATTTTAACTTGTCTGGGGTGTTATCTGGGCTACTTGTGGTGGGTGTTAGGACTTCCTCGCTGCGTTGGTGATTTTCAGAGAACTCGGACACGCTTGACCTATTTTTCTATCAGATAGGCACACAATAGTGCAGCAGTTTAGTTTCAGATTGTTAGCTACTGAAGTTAGTTCTTGTTAGTGTACAACTGTTGGTAAGTTGGCTTGTTTTTTGAGCTCTTATCCGAATTGTATTAGTGCTTTCAGAATAATATATGTACCATTGGTAGTGTAAAAAGTACTTATTTAGTAGTGTTCAGTTGATTGTAGTAGCTCAGCTCATGTCCTACCCTGATGGTCATTATAGTTAACTATAGTTAACTATGATGATCATTATAGTTAACTGTCTCTTCTTCGTTGTCCAAGAACCGAGATAGTACATGAGTTACAGTAGGTCTGAACAAGGCAGATGTGTTTTTCCAGATTTATTTGTACCTCCTCTTTTCTTCAAACTTTGAGCAGTAGTGAGTTTGTCACCCCCCCCCCCCCAATGTATAGTGTTTTACCCACTTTTCTGGTTTGTCAACACGTAGATGTTAGAGGTAAACACAGAGTTATGTGAGCCAGGGGCAACTACCCAGGCCGACTACCTTTGGCATTATATAGATAGGATTGCATTTAATACATAACAGCTCATAGAGCTCAAGTTCTAACTAATTACCTTGGCAGCCGAACAACACATGGCCTGCCCAAGGACTTAATGACATTGATTAACTAACAACTTAATTGCACTAAATGTGCCTGGAAAGCAGCGCTTACAGCTACAGTTCTCCCCCTAAGACCTGCTTCAACCCTTCTTGATCTGCTTGATCCCAATTCTGCTTCTCATCTCTTCTAACTTAGTCTTGCCTAGAACTTTAGTTAGAATATCAGCCAACTGATCAGCAGTTGGAATGTATTCAGTTCTGATGCTTCCTTCCTCCACACAATCTCTGATGAAATGGTGTTTGATCTTGATGTGTTTGCTCCTATCATGAAAGACAGGATTCTTGGCTAGTGCTAGAGCAGATTTGTTGTCTACTCTAATTTCCACCACTTCTACTCTTCTTCCCAACAGTTGTGCCAACAGCCTAGACAGCCACAAGGCCTGAGTTGCAGCTGTGGTCATTGCCACATACTCAGCCTCACAACTTGAGAGAGCCACAACTCTCTGCTTGAGTGACTGCCAACTGATCAGACTTGATCCAAAGAAGAACAAGCACCCTGTTGTGCTTTTACTTGTATCAACATCTCCTACCAGATCTGAATCACTGTACCCAATAACACTTGCTTTGCCTGCTGTCTTAGTATAGCAGAGACCGTGATCAATGGAACCAGCCACATACCTCAAGATTCTCTTCACATCCTGAAAGTGCTCATTTGTTGGTCTTTCCAGAAATCTGCTCACATACCCAACAGCAAAGGCCAGATCTGGTCTGGTGTGCACCAGATACCTCAGACTACCAACTAGTCTTCTGTACAGGGTTGGATCAACCTCTTTTGCAGTGCTTTCCTTGCTCAGTTTCAGCCTTTCTTCCATGGGAGTGGTGGCTGGATTGCAATCAGCCATGCCACCAAGTTCCAAAATCTTCTTGGTATAATGAGTTTGTTTCAGAGTAATGCTTCCCTCTGACTGCTTTACTTCAACTCCAAGGTAGAAGGATAGAGGACCCAAGTCACTCATGTCAAAAGTTTGCTTCATCTTACCTTTGAATGCTTCAATTCTCTGCTTACTAACTCCTGTGATGATCAAATCATCAACATAAACACCAATCACTAGCAGAGACTCTCCTTCTCCTTTCCTGTACATAGCAGCCTCATATACTCTCCTTCTTCAGAGTTTGGTCAAGCTTGGCATTCCATGCCCTAGGAGCTTGCCTTAAGCCATACAAGGCTTTGTGTAATCTGTACACTTTCTTCTCCTCTCCTGGAATTTCAAAGCCTGGAGGCTGAGCAACATACACTTTCTCCTGAAGATCTCCATTAAGGAAGGCAGATTTCACATCCATATGATGCACTGTCCAGCCCTCTTGGGCAGCTAGAGCAAGTAGCAACCGTACTGACTCCATTCTTGCCACTGGTGCAAAGGCATCCTCATAATCAATACCTTCCTGCTGAACAAATCCTCGGGCCACAAGCCTAGCTTTGTGCCTGATTACTTCTCCATGCTCATCTCTTTTCAATTTGAATACCCACTTTAAAGAAATTGGTCTATGACCAGAACAGAGAGGGACAAGCTCCCAAGTCCCATTCTTCTCCACTGATCTCAGTTCTTTTTCCATTGCTTCTTGCCACTTAGGATCATCCTTTGCTTCTTCATAACTGGTTGGCTCACCAGAATGGGTGAGATTCAACTTAGCCAATGCTCTTTCCACTGGTGGGGGTGTTGGTTGATCACCAATTATCTTTCTATAGCGAAGCTCTTCTCCACCATGGAATGCATCCACCCTCTCCTCATCATTCTCCAAAGGAGTTACATGCTCCACTTGTGGGCTGGCTGGAGCTGGTGGTGGTGTAGGCGTTTTGGGTGACTCAGGCACCTCTTCTCCTGCATCAAGCACCGGTTCTGCTGCTGGGAAACCTTCAGGTGAGACAGAATGGGGCTGGGGAGATGGATGTGACTGCACTGAACTCCCAGCTACAGGAACTTCTTCCTCCCAGGGAAAATCCACCACAAAATCACTGCCAACTGCTCCTGACATACCTGCTGCTGGTGAGTTCCAATCCCATCCTCTACCTTCATCAAAAACCACATCCCGGCTGACACGTACACGCTGTGTCACAGGATCAAACACACGATAAGCTTTGGCTCCTTCAGCATAGCCAATAAACACCCCAGCTTCACCACGATCATCAAGCTTCCGGAGTTGAGATAACCGGCGAGTGTATGCCACACATCCAAATACCTTTAAGTGGCCAACAGTGGGTGCTCGGCCATGCCATGCTTCATAGGGAGTCACATCACCTAGAGCTTTTGTCGGTGACCGATTCAGAATATGCACAGCAGTCATCACTGCCTCCCCCCAAAACTTGGCTGGCATCTGGCGCTGCTTGAGCAAAGCACGTGCCATGGCCACCACGGTTTGATTTCTGCGCTCCACCACGCCATTCTGCTGTGGTGAATGAGGAGCACTGTAATGCCTTTTGACTCCTTCATTGGCACAATAAGCTGCAAATTCTGCAACAGTGAACTCTCCTCCATTATCTGTGCGCAGAACTTTCAGTTTACGCCCACTCTCCACCTCTGCAGCGGCCTTCACCTTCTTGATAGCATCTGCTGCAGCATCCTTAGATGGCAGCAGCACTGCCCACATGAATCGTGTAGCATCATCTACAAGCAGCAGGCTATAGCGATTACCTGCCGAAGTTGCTGGTGTAACTGGCCCACAGAGATCACCATGCACCAATTCAAGGTGATCCTGAGCACGATATGTTGCTGCAGCCAGAAATGATCGCCTCCTCTGTTTGGTGGTGACACAAGTGTCACACACTTGCTCAACATGATCGATCTTTGGCATTCCTCTTGCCATTTCTTCCTTGCTAAGCCTCCGCAGGGCCTCAAAGTTCAGATGCCCGAAGCGTTCATGCCATTGCCACGCCTCCTCATCCTTGCGCGCAGCAAGACAGAATGGCTGTGCAGCTTCCAGATGCAGGCAATCAATCGGCGGCTCCTATCCCAGATACGCAGCACACCAATATCAATTTCCACCTTCGATCCTCCTTCGTCCAATTGCCCCAAACTGATGATTGAGTTCTTCAAAGCAGGGATGTAATAAACCCTGTGAAGAACCCTCTGTTCTCTAGTTTTGGCCTGGAAGACCACTGACCCAACTCCCTTGATTTCGACCTTTGATGCGTCCCCGAACCGGACTGTCCCTCGGACATCAGTGTTCAGCTCAGCAAACGACTCTCGACGCCCAGTCATATGGTGCGTCGCGTCGGAGTCTAGGTACCATCCGCCATCAACCTCTTCATCATCTGCTCCCAGATAGGCACGCGCACGCGGTTCAGAGAACTCAACGTGCTGTGCTGTGTAGTTGAGCTCCGGCGTGCTCTGTAACAACTCTATGAAACCGTGAGTCAGGAACAGGGCTGCATCTTCCTCACACTCAGCAAACTGAGCACGCCCTTCATGTCCTCCTTGCTGCCCAGCTTGGTTACCGCTGCCACGGCCTCCTCCATGATTTTCGCCGCCACGTCCACCCCGATTTCTTCCCCTGCCACCGCTCTCTGCTCCATCACGGCGCGGCTAGGGGCATTCTCGCGCCCAATGCCCCTCCTGATGGCAATTGAGGCAAGTATTGGGGCCAACACGGCCCGCGCCATTACCTTCTCCACGGCCAGCACCTCTGCCCCGTCCACGTCCACCACCGCGGCCGCGTCTGCCGCCGCCGCCGCGCTGGTTCTTGAACCAAGAACCGCCGGCTTCATTTGCGCCCTTGCTCTCCTTCTTCAAACGCACACGCCACTGCTCCTCAGTGTACAGCAGCTTACCGTTGATAGACACCGGCTCTGTCACAGCTTGCGCTTCACGGTCATCTACCGCCTTAAGCCTTCCTGTCACCTCTTCAAGCGTGAGCGCCTCGAAGTCGAGGAACTGCTCAATGGCGACGACAATCTGCGCGTACTTGGCCGGCACCATGCGCAGAAACTTCTCCACGACACGCGCCTCATCGATGTCCCTGTCTCCATGAAGAACAAGCTGCTGGTGCAGAGTTGATAGCCGCAGGGCGAAATCCTCCACCGGCTCGCCAGGCTTGACGTCAATATTCTCCCACTCCCGACGCAGCCGCTGCAACGTCGCTCGGCGGACCCTGTCCACACCGATACGAGTCGCAACGATGGCATCCCATGCCTCCTTTGCTGTCACCTTGTCGAGGAGCGGGAGCCCCAACTCCTTGGGCACAGCCGCGACGATCACCTCCAGAGCTCGCCTGTCATCGCGAAACTGCACTGGGCCTCCTTCGACAGCTTCCCAGAGGTCGCGCGCCTACATCCTGAGCTTCATCGTCTGGCTCCACTCATAATAATTGGTCTTGTCCAGCATTGGCCATGATGTGCCGCTGCCGGAGTCGCGGTAGACCACCCTGCCTTGCGGCGTCTCATAGCGACCACCGCCATGACGCCTTCGGTCACGCAGTGGTGACTGCGAACGGCGCCTGTCCCGCGGTGGAGTCCTCTGGCTCTTCAGTTCCTCCTCTTCTTCTTCCTCCTCCTCCTCCTCATCTCCCTTCTCCGCTGCTATCTCCGCCCGCAGCTCCTGCGCTGTCCTGGCCGCCGCCTCCGCGGCTGCTGCAGCCTGCTGTGCCGCCTTGACAGCCAGCGCCGCCGCCTCCTCTACTGCCTTCAGCCGCGCAGCCCTGCCAGAGGGGTCGCCCAGCTCTCCCTCAGCAGCTCCCTTGGCCTTCCTAGCCCGGCGCTCAGAGGAGGTTGACGCCATGGAGAAGATGAGAAGGTGAGAAGGTGTCTAACCTAGGCTCTGGTACCAATTGTTAGAGGTAAACACAGAGTTATGTGAGCCAGGGGCAACTACCCAGGCCGACTGCCTTTGGCATTATATAGATAGGATTGCATTTAATACATAACAGCTCATAGAGCTCAAGTTCCAACTAATTACCTTGGCAGCCGAACAACACATGGCCTGCCCAAGGACTTAATGACATTGATTAACTAACAACTTAATTGCACTAAATGTGCCTGGGAAGCAGGGCTTATAGCTACAGTAGACACCAACTTTTTGTTCATTGCACCTGTGCCTTCATTCGTTATATATGGTAGCCATATCTTTTTTTTGAGATGTTTGATTTCACTTTCCTCTTTGGCTTACTACCTTTTTTTCCAACAATTGTTAGTTTAGTTTGGGTATCACTGACGTCTGCCTCTAATGCCCATGATGCCTTACAAATGACTACAATATTTATTCTTGCACATTCCATCATCTGGCCAAAAAAATCAGTCACACTACAATTTAACCTGCAAAGTCTTTGTTATGCAATACAAATTGGCCAATCTTATCTAACTATTCTGCACTCAAAGAAGAGCAAGGATGCAATCTTGACTCAAAGAAGAACACCGGTGTGTTGTGGACGACAATTCTGCTTAATTTTGCCATCTGCATTGGGGTGCTGGTGTGCTCGGGTGGTTGCAATTTGTTTGCTCTCCGTGGGGAGTTCAAGGGGGTGGATTTGGCTGGCGTTGCTTTGCTCGTTAGTTGCGTCGGGTGGATTTGCGGATAAAAATCTGGTGTGCTTGTTAGTTGTGGATAAAAAGAGCCTATTCTCCATTAAAATCACCATTTTTTGCACAAACTGTGATGTGCATAAATACACATAGAAAAATTTGACCATTTATGTCACAACAAGATTGCTTTAGAAATAACTATGAGCTTTGTTTTGCAGAGGATCTGCCATTTGTGCAGGTGTTAACACGCCGATCCCGGTTGAAACCCATCTACAGAAACTGAAGGAACTTGATGACATCATCGTCAAGACAGTGAGTAGCTCAGTACTGATCCCTTTCTCGCATCTGCGTTTGACACGCCTTCCTCACCTGTTGAGATGAACCAAAACTATCTCCTGTAGATCTTGTCAGCGCCTCCGTTCGAGCCTGTGGTAAGATTTAAGAAGTGTTATGGCTCCTCTTGTTGTAGCTCTGCATTCTCTGGAATTGAAGCTGCCCTTTTTTAGCTCTGCATTATCTGAAGATGCTGCCCTTTTAGCTCTATGTCCTAACTTTTTTGACTCTGTTCGCTCTGCTTTAAACAGAGAAGGAAGGTTCCTGTCGACATATGATCCCGACAAGAGGCTGGAGCGCAACACCTGGAGATAGCCTCGGAAGTGCGGGACCTGCAACTAACACAACACAGATAGACCTTCAGGTGTTCCATGAATGATGGAAAGAGAGGCTCAAAGCCTCGATCACAAATAGATGACTAGACGCAAGTGCCATGTCATTGTATGTGTTATTTGTTCTGTCCTTGTAAATGGGTTGGTTCACAGTGCACTTCTGTGTTGATTGAGCACGCCTACCTATTTTGTTAGTGCTGTCCAGAACAGAATGGTTGATTCTGTCTCGAAAATGTCAATGGATAAATTGCATAAGATAAATTGCATATTTGTAAATGGGTTGGTTCACAGTGCACTTCTGTGTTGATTGAGCACGGCTACCTATTTTGTTAGTGCTGTCCAGAACAAAATGGTTGATTCTGTCTCGAAAATCTCAATGGTGGTCACAAATCTATCGTTTATCTTATTTTGATGACAGGTTTTTGGGTATTATCTGTTGTTTACCTATGCTGTACAAATTTGACAGATTTTTATACTGCAAATCTGTCATTTTTCTGGGTTGACGGGTCAGCTGTTCCTTATAAAAAATGTGACAGATTACTTTATTTGTTTTTGCCCTTTGTGACCTGGCATTTTATGATTAATTGAAAAGGTGGAAGACAACATATACAAAAATCTTCCAAAAAAAGTGGATGCCATCAAGCTTTATTTGTTTTGCCCTTTGTGACCTGGCATTTTATGATTAATTGAAAAAAATGGAAGACAACATATACAAAAATCTTCCAAAAAAAAAAGTGGATGCCATCAGGAGGAATGTGCCAACACGTAACAGCCGACGTGAGGGGAGATGAGTTTCTTCTGAAGAGACTTTTCCTGACAGCAGCTCCACACGGTATAGGTTTGAGTAGTCACAAGGCTGCCGTCAGGGATTGAATAACAGATATTCGTCAGAACTGCATTATATTTGTACCGTAGTGTTGCAATATGCATAACCCAGCACACAAGTGATCAATCAAGATCATACAAATAATTCACAACACAGATCGACCTCTTATCCTTACGGCAAGTGATCAATCAAGATCATACAAATAATTCACAACACAGATCGACCTCTTATCCTTACGGCAAGTGATCAATCAAGATCATACAAATAATTCACAACACAGATCGACCTCTTATCCTTACGGCACTGCTAATGGATGACATATTAGCTGTTATCATTGTCGCTGTCAAAATACAACGTAGTGCTGAACATAATCATGCTGTGTCATGGAATTGCACTTCGATTGCTGAAAGCAATCAGAATCAAAAGCACTCTGACTGCAATAAGAATCAGAAGTCATGAGCTATAGAGTCCTCACTCAGGCATCGAAAAAATTGGACCAGTGATAGGATTCTTGTTATATAATCTCATCCATAAATAAATGATGAAGACGAACAGGGCCGCAATAGCAGCATGACCAGCGACAGACAAATTGAGCACGGCCCTTTCAGGTCAACATAGCCAGAAAGTCAACAGAAATGATCGTTATAAAACACACAATAAGAAGAAACCTAGACTGAGTATATATAATGAAACAACAAAGCACTATAGAGTTGAGCAATAAAAACAACAAAGACACAACATACCTTAAATGACATGCAGCACGGCCCTTGTTTTGTTTCAATCATCCCATTTGGAAACAAGTATTGAATCTTGCGACGTAACTATGTTTTCGGTCCACTGACCACTTGAGCATGTCTGTAGATGACAAGATATTTGACTATTTTTCTGCAAATCTAGGAGCTGACAGCTGAGGACTCCCCTCTCCGTCATGCCCCTCCACCGGATTCTATCTGAATCTGAAGGCTACCAGCCCATGCCCAACACATTCAGCACAAGAACAAGACAGGCATAACATAACGGACTTCACCCGATTCGATTCCCCTTCCCTGCCGAACATACATACAATTTCTGTCCTACAAGAAGCCGAGCAAACGAAATCTGCATAATCTCGAACACCTTGCCCTCACACAGATTTGGTCAGCTGAGCCTGCGATTCTAACACCCTATCCTTTTCAAAACAGTACCAGGCTACCAGCCGATGCCCAATTCCACACATTCAGCACAAGAACAGGACATGCATAACACAATGGGACTCCACCAGATTCGAT
Organism: Bothriochloa decipiens; assembly: GCA_023333625.1. Lineage (NCBI taxonomy): Eukaryota > Viridiplantae > Streptophyta > Magnoliopsida > Poales > Poaceae > Bothriochloa > Bothriochloa decipiens. Next base: position 1,482,842 of record CM041629.1, read on the forward strand.
TCCCTTACCCTGCTGAACAGATATACAATTTCTGTCCTACTAGAAGCTGAGCAAACGAAATCCGCATAATCTCGAACACCTTGCCCTCACACAGATTTGGTCAGCTCAGCCCGCGATTCTAACACCCTATCCTTTTTCAAAATTGTACCAGGCTACCAGCCCATGCTCAATTCCACACATTCAGCACAAGAACAGGACAGGCATAACATAACACGACTCAACCTAATTCCATTCCCCTACCCTGCCGAACAGACATACAGTTTCTGTCCAACTAGAAGCCGAGCAAATGAAATCCGCATAATCTCGAACACCTTGCCCTCACACAGATTTGGTCAGCTCAGCCCACGATTCTAACACTCTGTCCTTTTCAAAACTGTACAGCCCATGCCTAATTGCACACAGAACTGCATTATATTTGTACCGTAGTGTTGCAATATGCATAACCCCAGCACACAAGTGATCAATCAAGATCATACAAATAATTCACAACACAGATCGACCTCTTATCCTTATGGCACTGCTAATGGATGGCATATCAGCTGTTATCATTGTCGCTGTCAAAATACATGTGTCATGTGTAGGCACGTAGTGCTGAACATAATCATGCTGTGTCATGGAATTGCACTTCGATTGCTGAAAGCAATCAGAATCAAAAGCACTCTGATTGCAATAAGAATCAGAAGTCATGAGCTATAGAGTCCTCACTCAGGCATCGAAAAAATTGGACAAGTGATAGGATTCTTATTATAAAATCTCATCCATAAATAAATGATGAAGACGAACAGGGCCGCAATAGCAGCATGACCAGCGACAGACAAATTGAGCACGGCCCTTTCAGGTCAACATAGCCAGAAAGTCAACAGAAATGATCGTTATAAAAACACTGAAGCAGCTCCAGAAAATAATAAAGATAGAAAAAGACCGGCAGAACAGTCTGGTAGCAAATGGAGCACACATACATATTACAAACGGGAACCACTAGTTATACTGAATGTCAGACAGAAAGCTCGTCTGGCCATTTTCCTCACCTTCTGCTAAGGCAAATTGACCTGCCTAGTTCTTCCACACACTGCAGGACAAGTCAAAATACCCAGCCCATGCCCAATCCCATGGTTGTGACCATGTACCTTCGAGACTTGTGTTTCCTCATCCGGAGCACCCCTCCATCAAGCTCCATGACGAATCCAGTTAGGACGACGAAGTTCTCATGCTGCTCGCAGACAAAGCCTTCCTCGGACACTTGTTTGTATGCCTTCTGGAAGAACTTGGCGACACAAAATTTGCCAGAACCCAGATGCACAAGGTACGGATCGATCAAGTAGCATCCGTCACACTCTGGCATCTCCTCCTCCAGCACGCTGGACACCACAGGTCTGGTCCGCGCAGAGGCAGCCTTGAGGTCCGACGAGCAGAGCAGACCAGTCTTGGATGAGAAGCCAAGCCATGAATCGCACTCAGGGATGTAGTGGGCACGGTCACGGAAGGGAAGCACCCATTTGCCAGCCTTGCTCCAAGTGCCAGCCAATGTGTCGAAGCAGTAGGTGCCAATGTCCGGCGTCGAAATCCAGATGTGCGAGCCACCGACCACCGTGTAGGCAGCGATGCGGGTCGGTTCGTAGCCAGTCTCAAGCACATATGGCGGTGACTCAAGACAGCGCCAGCGCCAGTCCTCAATGTTCTTGGGGGATGGCTCTCCGGCATACACAAGGGTCTCAAAGCCACAGCGGCTGTGCAGGAGTGGTCTCCTATCCATGACATAGAGAGCGTCCCCGACTGCGAGGGAGACTGCTTCAAACAGTTTAGGCTCATTAAGGCGGCGCTGGTTGTAGACGGTTTGCTGGCTTAGGTCGTAGATGAAGGTGCATCCATTCCCGTCGGCGCCGGCAATGAGGCTCTTGTTCTTGCCGCGTCCAAACAAGGTGAAGAAATCGAGGAAACGACTGCTCCAGTCCGAGGCGGGCGATGCTGTGAATGAGATGAACGGTCGCGGCAGCCGAGCATCCTCAATTGCTGCTGTTGATGTGGCAGGTGTGATGATCTTGGGGTTTGTGGTGGGGAAGAAGAGCGTGGACGCGTTGATACGCCGCAGAGCGTAGTTTCCCTGGTCGAAACGATCCACCAGCAGGTATAGGTACCTCCGCCACCTGCTCATCGCCGATCCACCTTCTTCGCTCGAGCAGTGTCCTTTTCTATTCCTACAGATTCACATCGATGAAAACCAGTAAAAAAAATCTAAGAGATGCAGTAAAGGGTTTACCTTGGTTCCCGATGTCGGCCAGCTTTCGATAGCGGATCGAAGGGGAGGCAACCACGACGGGGACTCGACCCGGACCTGGAATGGATGCTTGGGGAACGCGTGCTTCGGTCGCCGGGAGTGTGCGGCGGCGGTAAGGAGGAGGTACAGCAGGTGGCGGCCAGGTTGGGAACGGAAGGAAGGAGGTCTTATTATATTTTAGGATATTCCGTCCGCGAATTTTTTTTATTAATAAATTTATTTTTTAAAAAAATTACAAAACTAGTCTCCGTTTTCAAAAAATTGCAGGAGTAGGCCACCAGTCGCCCGTTGGAAGGGCGAAGATGGGCCTTGTCGCCCGACTGGCGGGCTAACTGGGCCATGTCGCCCGACCAGCGGGCGACTTGGCTGGGCACGTGGCATGGCGAGTCCCACGTCGCCTGGCCGATGGGCGACATGGCCCATGTCGCCCGACCAGTGGGCGACTTCACCGTGCACGTGGCATGGCGGGCCCCACGTCGCCCGACCGATGGGCGACGTGGCCCATGTCGCCCGGCCAGTGGGCGACTGGGCCCGTGTCGCCCGGCCAGTGGGCGACTGGGCCCACGTCGCCCGTCCAGTGGGCGACTTGGCCGCCGCTATATATAACGCGGCCGGCCGCGGCCGGCCGCTGCCGGCTGGGAGAACAGAACAGAAGGAGAGGAGAGGAGAGGAGAGGAGAGGAGAGGAGAAGAAGAGAAGAGAAGAGAAGAGAAGAGAAGAGAAGAAGAAGAAGAAGAAGAAGAGGAGGAGGAGGAAGAAGGAGAAGAGAGGAAGAGAAAAATTTTCGGTAAGTAAAAAAATAATTTTATATATAATTATTTAATGTGTGTTATATTAATTGTTAGATAATATTATATTTCTGTTAAGAGATTAATATTATATTTTGGTAGTATTACTTATATTTTTATTTTATATATATTGTTAAATTAAATAGTTATAGTTGAAATAATATTAGTAATATATTAGTGAAAAGCTATTTGAGCTGAAATTTTTAGATTACACAGATGTCGGAGAAGTTAGGATTTCAAATTTATTATGGAGAAGGAGAAATTATTCGAGGTGTACACGGGGTTGATTTATCAGGATTTGCCTCAGTAACTAGATGGGTGTCTAGGGCAAATGAGAGAACAATTAGTGGTGTGCAGAATTGGTTGATGCGAATATTTGGGCTTGACAGCAACCAACATGACGTTAAGGTTATGGGTATGGTTAGTCGTGCTCGGGAGGGCACTTTTTGGGAGTTAGTACCGCTTAATGCAACATCAACGTGGAGAAAATACGTCAACAAAGCTGTAGAACGTGGGTGGCCTCTAGTCCTTTTTGCTCAGGCATATACGAAGGAGGTTCATGAGGTACACGTTGTAGAAGAAGAAGGAGGTCCGAGCCATGACAATGACAATGATAATGAGGAAGATAATAAAGAGAGTGATCATCACCTGTCATCTATGGTACCGACGGGTGAAGCGGACGAAGGAGAGCGCATAGAGCATATAGTTGAAGAGATGGCGATGGAAGATATGGAGAATGAGAATATATCTGAAACTGAGTCATCTAAAGATGAGAATGAAATTCCTGTCCCACTGGAATGGAAGAGTAACAGTTCGAAGAATTTGATGATCAACGAAGGAAATTCTGTACCGTGGGAATATCATGAGAATGAAGTAGTAGAGGGAGGTATGTACAAAGGCAAAGATGAAGTGATGAGTGCCGTGAAGTACTGGTCTCTGTCAATGAAGCGGTCTTTTGTAGTTGTTAAGTCTAACAAGAAAGTATATGATGTTAAATGTGTGTTTTCGGACTGTCTATTTAGGATACATGCTTATGAGCAAAAATGGAGTACAATTTGGAAGTGCTCTATAGTAACAGAACATACATGTGAGTTACAAGAATTAGAGAAGTCCAATACTGCCCTTACATCGAGCTTCATTACAGAGTACATGTATAATCGAATTATTGATAATTTAAGGTATGAGCCGAAATCTATAGTGACTACTATAGAGGAAGATTTTAAATACACCATCAGCTATTCGAAGGCGTGGCGAGCGAAACAGAAGGTCATTGAGAAGAGATTCGGTTCGTACGAAGCATCTTATGAGAACCTACCAAGATTGTTAGAAACCATCAGACAAAGAAATATTGGTACATATTATGATATCATGGATGTGTCTGATCCAAAAGAGGCCGGAAAGTTAATACTTCGTCGAGCCTTTTTTGCACTAGGTCAATGTATAATGGCATTTCGTCATTGCAGACCTGTTTTATGCATGGATGGTACATTTCTAACAGGAAAGTATAAAGGTCAGATTCTAACTGCTATTGGTGTTGATGGGAATAATCAAGTACTGCCAGTTGCTTTTGCTTTTGTGGAAAGTGAGAACACAGATAGTTGGTATTGGTTTCTGGAGCGTGTGAAGTTAGCAGTGGTGCAAGGGCGACCTAATGTTTGTGTCATACATGACCGACATGCCGGTTTGTTGAAGGCGATAACGGATATGCAATATGGTTCAGTGGAGCGTGATCTTCCTCCTCGATGGTCGGACATACAATCAAGATGGTGCATGAGGCACTTGGGTGCAAATTTTTTCAGCCATTTCAAAAATAAACACCTTATGAATATGTTTAAGAGGTTGTGCAATCAGAACCAACAAAGAAAATTCAATGCAATGTGGCCACGTCTTGATGAATTAACAACAAAGCAAACAGCAGAGTTAGCGACTCGTACGAATCAAGACCCGAATGATATGTCTGTTCCTCTTTCTGACCTTCCAACGGATGCCTTGAGGAACGTGGTTCAGAGGTCGGGGTCATCAATCAGGTGCTTCTCAGATTGGATTGAGTACGAGCCAAAGGAGAAGTGGTCATTATTATATGACACAGATGGGGCGAGGTTTGGAATAATGACAACAAATTTGGCGGAGGTGTACAATTGGGTCATTCGAGGCATGAGAGGATTACCTCTTGTAGCAATCGTAGAGGGTATTTTGCATGGAACATGCAAGTACTTTCGTGAAAGATATATGGTTGCTTTTAATGCGATGTCAGATAATACATTGATTTTTTCAACATTCATGACAAATTACATGAAAAAAAAGGTGGAGAAGGCAAGCTTGCATCGTGCACGTCCTATGGGCACAGCAGAGAATTGCTTTGAAGTTCTGTGTAGGGATCGGGGCCGTCGTGGTGGCAATCGAGAGAGAATTGCACAAGAGTGTGTTATTCGTTATAACTCATGCAGCTGTTCGTGCATGAAACCGAAACTTCTACACAGGCCGTGCTCACATGTTATAGCAGCTTGTTCACTTACTAATTTGTCCCCGAAGCCGTATGTCTCATATTATTTTACGAAGGAGGTAGTCATGACAACCTGGAATGCAGAGATTTATGGTTTCGCAATATTTGGTAGTTTTACAAATAATCCTGGAAGTAACTACCTGCGGGGGCCCGATAAGGACAAATTAAGACAGAAGCCTGGTCGTCGTAAGACACGGCGCATTAGAAATGATACGGATGACTCAGAAGTGGGAAGACTGGAGCATCGGTGCACCAAGTGCAATGGCACAGGACATACTTACAAAAAGCGTGCAACCACCACAGAGGGAGCTGCAGAAGCAGGACCTTCAGGGAATCCGCAAGACGGCCGGCGCCCTCGTGCACGTCGTGGATTCCGGAATCAAGGCGAAAATGCTCTTTAAAAATAATAGTATGTCTGCTTTTTTTGATTTAGTGTTTCATAGTATTAATTATATTTATGCATTATTTTTTTACATTATTAAGATATTTTAGGTATGGCGATGGATGAGGGACACTTGGAGTTGTTGGATGCACAGTTGGACCAGCGCCACCGGTCCTACTTGAGTGCTGTGACAGCTGCTGAGCTACCTGTTCTACGGCCTAGGGTACCTCAGGAGTTATGGCGGCTGGACGAGCGATGGATACCCAGGTGTGCACAATAACACGTTCACTTATTTGTTTTACTCATACAGACGATTTGGTAATATATATTTATATATAAATGTTGTATTTGCTACAGGCTACGAGCAGCTGGTCTACTGCCTCTGTGTAGGCTTGTGCAGGCTAGTGCTGTTGAGGCCCCGGCCGATGCGGTGACACGGTTTAACTTTGACCGTTCCTTACTTGCGGCATTGGTGGACCGCTAGAGGCCTGAGACGCACACGTTCCACTTTTCTTGCGGGGAGATGACTCCCACACTCGAGGACGTCTCCTACTTACTTGGTGTCACCACTGCTGGGCAGGCCGTCAGCCGTCCAGACGTGGAGGCCACTTGGCGTGAGGACCTTCTAGTCCGTTTCGAGGGTGTTGTGCGTCGACCAGACGCTCCAGAGTATCAAACTCTTGCTGAAAACCAGCATCACGGGCCTACGAAGACCTGGCTCTTGCAGTTTCAGGTAAATAGATAACACTGTGATATAGTTCATTAACATCAAATATTCATATGTATGTTAAATGAAATTTGAACTTCTGTTTTCTAATTCAGGCCGAGTATATCCACCCTGCGGTGGATGAGGCCACTGTGTCGAGGCACTTGGAGGCCTATCTGTTGTGGTTGTTTGGTTGGATAATGTTCACATCGTCGCATGGGAACTCTGTCGCGAAGCACTTGATCCACTTCGCGCGCGAGATAGCGGACGCACTGTGGCAGAACCTCCTAAATCATATGGCCCACACGCATGATTATTGTCTAAACAGACTCCGAATAACCATGACTGTGTTCCATACGACTTAAAAAGTCTGTCGGGTAAATCCCGAATCATCCACGATTCTCCGAGCAGGATCAATCATTGTAGAGAGACATTGCAGTATTACAACAGTTTCATATAAATAAAATACCACGGAGTAAAACAGCGGAAGACTTACAATAACATACATTTACAAATTCTGAGTTTCAAAATATTTACAATGATAGGTTTAAGTTATACAAACCATAATAGTAGTGGAGTAGCAGTAGATTACAATATTACACAAAAGCTCTGCCCAAGAGCTTAACATCTTTATTCGTCGTCGCTTTCCTCGACGACTGTCATGCAGCAGGATGCATAACACTCCTGCCCATGAAGCTCACCTGCAACAGGGGTTCAACAAACCCTGAGTACAACAGTACTCAACAAGACTGACCCGACGAAAGAGAAGGGTAGAGACTCAAGAGATGCAGGCTAGAGGGACAAGGTAAGGCTTGTAAGAGATAAGCAATTTTTGCAGAAGAGCTTTACACAAAAAGAGAAGTTGCTGGGACTATCTCCCGTTATCAACCAACTTCATTATTGAATCTTAATTTTTGTTCGAGTTGTTACTACGATGATGATCAGTGATCGAGTCTTCTTCTCCGAGAAGCAACGGCGATTCGAATCCATTTTCATACCTAGCTGGGACCTAGGTGACTGAGCATACCGGAGACTTTAACTCCGAAGCACCCCAGGTGCACCGATATAACGGGATAACAACCTCAGCCGTATATCACCACATGATACACGTGAGCTCTGCGGCCCAGCGTACCGAGATACATGGGGACTTAAACCCCACAGTAAAACACACTATGACAGCAGATGGGATTCTCTGACCCCACGCTAGGTCACTCCATGGCATACACGGCTCCAACCATCCGTATACCACTTCATGCATGTGGATTTCTAAATTTCTCGATTATCGACAGGTCACCATCGGACGGGACCTAGGGCATCAACAGACGAGAACACTACAGAGGGACTCCATTCCCAGTGCAAGTTCGCCGTCCGGACTCGATTTATTACTATTATCAAGATTACAACAAAGAAACCAATCTCATCTTTTTCATTCTTTTCCTTTGAACAATTAAATAAATAAGCAGGGCTAAGCATTACTACTCATCTTACAAGTAGGTAACAAGGATTAAGGAATTAAGACAGGTAATGCAATTTGTGGGCTTTCACTCAACTCCTACTACTTAATGCAACATATCAGAGCTGAAGCGATAAAACTTTTATAAATAGAATAGGGTTAAATGTATCCGGGGCTTGCCTTGATGTTCGGGGTAGAGGGTCTCGAACTCCGAATCGACTCCCGATTCTTGAATCTGCTCGTCCTTCGGATCTGAGTGATACGTTAACTCTCCGTTAACAGAATCTACTCGATAATTAATATGCTTTACATGATGGAATAGTAAACATGATGCTCGATGGCTGCAATGATCAGATTAAGGGATCGAGTACAACTTTTCTTCACGATAAAGTTGCAAGCTAACAAAACTTCGCTTGTATAACTGATTAGGGTTAACTACGCCACTTTTGTAATTAATTAAACACATAAAATAACGTTAATTAAGCCCTAATGACATGATTAAGATAAGCGCAAATAATTAATTAAAGTGCCAAAGGTCATTAGGGTTAATGACCTAAGGTCATCATTCAATCCCAAGTCACACAACTCCTATAATGATTAGGTTAATTAAAAGGGGTTAATTAATTATTTTAAAAGCATTAAATAAAGGCATAAAAATTAAAGTTATCAAATTAAGCCCAAAATTTTATTTTAGAAAGATCTTAGCCTAATTAGATGGCAAAACAAATTTCAGAATTAAAGGCCAATTATTTTAATTATTAAAAATCATTGAAGGTCCATTTTTTAATTAAAAGGGCTAATTTTAACATATGCAAAAAGTACTCAATTTTGGCATTTCATATTTTTCCTATGTAGATGACATCATAAGGAACATTCACAAAAATTTTTAGAATTTTTGGAGCTATAAATGAATTACTATGAATTTTTAAAGAAAATAGCATTTAAATCATTTTCTGAAAATGGAAAAAAGAAAATCGGCACAGTAACCCCGCGCTGACCGACGGCCGCGCGGCGGTTGACCGCCGATTCCTCGCCGTCGGTGAAGTCTCCGGCGACATGGGTTGGTCCATCAGACTCAGCACAGCACGGGGAGTCCAACGAGCTAGCTAACGGCGCGCAGGAGCGGCGGCGGCACCCACGCTGGCGTCCATGGCGGCGCGGCGGAGTTCGGGTGCGGCGGAGTTGCTCACCGGAGCGATTTCCGGCGACGGTGAGGTCACTGGAATGCGCAGGGCACCTAAACGGACCGATTTGGTTACTACATGGAGGTCGATCGGGGTCTCTGGGCAGGATGGCATCGCGCGCGGCGGAGCGGCAGCACTGCGCCAGCGACGAGCCACGGTGGCCGGCGGCTACGGCAAGGGATTGACCAAATTAATGACACAGATGGACGCAGGAGCTCACCACGGTGCTGATGCGCACGTTAATGGAGGTCCAGAGTGGCTGGGTTGAGCGGCAGTCGACGGCGGTGATGGCGGCGGCGGCGCTCCGATGGCACGACGGCGTCACGGCGGCCTCTGGTAATGCGCTGCTCGAACCAAGGTGCGCATCAGACGCAGGATGACATGGAGAACAAGATTATGAGGTCGAAGGTAAAATATTTTCACCTTCGGCGACGGCAAGCGGCAGAGATGGCGGCGGCGGCTCGGCTGACCGGCCGCGGAGAAGAAGGTCGAGTGTGGGTGACTCGGGCGATGAGAGTGAGCTTGAACTGGCCCAAAAGGACCGTGATGAAGTGGCGGAGCTTTGAGCGAGGGCAATTGGACAGAGGTTTGAGCGTCGGCGGCGAATTTCGACGGCGGAGCGAGGTCGTCGGCGACGGCGGCGGGAGGAAGAAGAAGGAGAGACGGCGTCGGCCGACTGCTATTTATAGCAAGAAGATGATGAATGAGCAGCTGACACGGCGACGGTGAACCTTCGTGCGTCTGTGAGCACGCGGGCGGCCGAGAAGGCGCGGCGGTGGACGGCGGCGCGCGGTGTGAAGCCGGCCATGGCGGGCGCCGATAGGGTTGGGTGCTGTTCAGGTTATTTACAGAATTGTCACTCAGTTTAAAATACAAATTACTCCCAAATTTATATAAGAACTTAAAAATCTCCAAAAATATCATTTGCATAACTTTTCAAGAGCTACACTTTTCCTTTAATGGGCATCTTCAAATTCTGTTTAGATTTTGAAATTTAAATTCAGATTTGAAAAGGGGATAAAACCCTAGAAATAAGTATTTGAAATTACTTTTGATTTTTCAATAAAACTTGAAAATCTTCAAAACTATGAAATGTTGAGTTTGTCAATCCAAACATTTTTCATGTACAAAATTTTCTCAAATTATGCATAATTTTTGAATTATGGTTTTAAAATCAAAAGGGGATAATTGCTGGAAACTGTATTTTCAAATTAATTTGAAATTCCTTTTGGAAACTTGGAAAACTTTCTATACCAACTTTGTAGCTCTTGTCAAGATCTACAAACTATCTTTTTAGAGTATCTCCAAATTCCTTATAGAATTTGAATTAGAGAAAAGGGGATAAAACTAGGGTTGGAAATAAAGGGTTTTTGAAATAGAGTTTAAACTCAATTTGGTTTCTAACTTAATTGGTTGGTTATTAGTGATCACAAACATCATCCAAGGACATTTTTAGGTCATTGACCCAATGACACCCTTGGTTGACCAAGTTGACTTTTGAAAAACCTTTTATAGCATTTCCAATTTGACTTTAAATTTGAATTGCCAGGCTTATAAATAAGCTTTGGAATCCAAATTAAATTTCAAATATGGAAATCATTTTTAGGGTTGGACTTAGGCTTATACACTATGCTTGACACTAGTGTAAACACAGTTTACACCTCAAGTACATAGAGTATAAATTAAGCATTTGCGATGGCATTCGAAAATAGAGTTTTATTATTTCATGTGACAAACATTACAGAAACTCAATCAACCTATGAAATATAAACTTGTTTTAGTTAATGCACATTAAGGTTGACCTAAACATGGATGCTTTGCAGTGCATATGATGACATGGCATGTTTTAGTTAATTCAACACCAGAGGTGTTACACGCACCGCTCGACGCCGTGCCGCAGTATAGTTGGGCGTCCGCTATCTTGGCAGCCACGTACTGAGGTCTTTGTGATGCGTGCACAAAGACCGACCCGTCATCTATCCTCTCTGGTTGTCCACTATTACTTCAACTCTGGTCGTACGAGCGGTTTAGTATTGGACGACCAGTCATGGATTTCTCGACTTACGGAGCAGGGTTGTACGGGGAGACGGAGGAGGACGGCCCTACGATGGGTTCGTTGTGGGTCCGGCGGCGGGTAAGTCTTCTATATCGCGGTTGAACCTGTTTCTATTTATTTTTGAATAAATTGCACCTTACTATTATTTTCTATACAGCCTACTTGGGCAAACATTCAGGTTCACAGAGCCTATCCTGAGTACATGGCGGCGTTCGACCGGATTAGGGCAGACGACGTCCGCTGGACACCTTACAGCATGGAGGAGATTATCGTACGAGCGCCTAATGGGTTGTCGTCGTTCTGCACGAGGGATCAGGAGTACTGGATGACACGTAAGGCTGTCGTTTTCGACATCTTTATCGAGGACTACGCTCCTCACAGAGTGATGCGGCAGTTTGGTCGTAACCAGACGTTCCCACTTCCGGTTGCCCATATTGTTCCTCTTTCCGTGCACGGGTAAGTATAAGACAATTAATTCGTTCTGATTGAGTATTTAATATATATAGAAAGATAATTAATATGTTTTGAAATCCATAGTTACGTGCGGAGGGGTCTACCAGCAGGCGTTACTTGGTCCTCCCGTATACAGCTGTGGTTCAACGAGTGGGCCAACGCACTACATGATGTGACCTACGAGCCCAGACCGTTTTTCTTGCAGGCTTATGGGGACTACTTACGTTGGTATATTCCTCGCACACGGATCAGAGTCACGTATACACCAGCGGAGCCACGGACCCACGTCCCCAGATTGACGGACACGTACCCTGTGCACAGAGATCAGGCGTTGTCGTTGGCGGTACGATCTTTATGAACTTCAACCCACTTCGTTTAATATTTTTCTTATCGTAATTACTTCAATGTTCTCGTTTTGTTAATAGGCCGACATGGGTCACCGTATCACTGTGGATGGTGGATCGCTCTTGCACCGGTTGAGGGAGGGCATTCAGATGACCAGCCACGAGCTTACCGCTGTGGTCCAGAGGATGTACGACTCTGCTGCAAACATTGTCAAGTTGACGTCGTGCCGGCCCTGCGGGCGACAGCCGGATGTCGTCCCTCGACCTTCACACGTGACACACAGGCCTAACGGACCGACGGCGCCACTACCTCCGCGGCCTACGTACCAAACAGGTGAGTAAGTTATATTTTCTTCGTATGTAGTAATGCTAACTTGTTCGTTACTTATAAGTTTCATTATTCAGGTCCATCTACGTACTCTGCCGGTTGGCGTCCGGAGTTCGATATCATTGGATCATCTTCGCAGCCTGCTCACATGCCTACAGGTACGATATAGTGGTGAAATTTAATTATATTATCTAATACTGCTTTATTCGTAACATTACATTCACTCTGCATGGTCAGGTATGCACTTTGACGGTTCGCGGCATCAGTTCGATTTCGGAGGTTCCTCTTCACACGCTGTACCCATGGTTCCAGGTATGACCTACTTTTAAGAGTTTGACACGTTATATATTAGTTTTACCATCAGCGTTATCATAACGTTGGTCTTATATGTTTAGGGACGACCCGTTACGACTACGAGGGATCGGACATCTCTGAGCACGCTGACACTTTTCGTCAGCGATCCCCGACACCCTTCGACCTTGAGAGTTACCTGCAGCAGGAGCCGGCGGACGTACTTGCGTCATCGCAGCTACGTGAAGCACCACCACAGACACAGCCCTCACAGGACGAGTACGTGACACCACCTGCTGCTGGAGGCCGTCCTGCACGTGTTACAGTTCCTCCTTCGCCGCTTACTTACTCAGCCGGCCATGTGCGAGCGGGCCGCAGAGCACCAAAGCCTGGCACGATTAGGGGTGTTGCACCTAAGCGTGGACGATATTAGTTTTGTATGATTTGCCGCCGATGTTGTTTTCTATGATATTGTACTGATACTATTTTAGTTTTTAGAACTTAATTAATGTTTCACTGTTGTATTTTTTCATCTATTAAGCTTGGGCGAGCACACGACAACGGCGTTTTCGTACGCCAATTGCATGACTGCGTATTATTTTTGCTATTTCTCCGACTTCGATATTTTTTCTGAAATTTCCGAATAAATAAATAATATTTAAAAAAAATCAAAATTTTTCATGAAATTTCTAAATGAATAAATATTATTTAAAAAAACCAAAAAACCAGATCGCCATTTGGCCGGGCGACCTGGGCCTGGTCGCCCTTTGGCCGGGCGAACTGGGCCTGGTCGCCCTGCCAACGGGCGAACTGGGCCTGGTCGCCCTTTGGCCGGGCGACCTGGGCCTGGTCGCCCTTTGGCCGGGCGACCTGGGCCTGGTCGCCCTTCCAACGGGCGACTGGTCGCCCATTCCTGTAAATTTTTGAAAACGTAGACTAATTTTGTAATTTTTTTAAAAAATAAATTTATTAATAAAAAAATTCTTCCGTCCGCACCCCTGCCTTAGGGGCTATGGCCCAAATACTCTGGGCTGCGTCCTGCAGCCCACACCTGATGGGATGGAGGGAAGGGCATCTTACCGACCAGAACGGGCCGGTCCTCTTTCGCAAATTGCTTGCGAAATTGCGTTGAGCTTGGGCCGGGCCGGGCGTCTAGTATTTATTGTACGTCTTCAGCTGGGCAACCCCAATTGCGCATCTATGTATGGTAAAAGAAATATTTATATTATTGAGGAAAAATCCATTTTTTAGCCCATTAACTTCAAAGAAATAGCACCTTACTCCAGGACTGATTTCCTTCTTAAATGAATACCTGGGCCTAATCTGGATAGTGAACAAACAGGACTGAACAGGCAGAAAAAAATAGTATTAAATGGCTGGCAAGATTGTAAGAGACAAGTTTACAACGATGCCCTTGCTTTCCAAGCTTTTCATCGTACAGTCAGTTAAAAATTCGACACCAGTTAGAGAAGTCACCGCAGAATGCAATACCACCAGCTAGATAAAGTCACCACAGATCAATGGTGCCAAGTTTTTTGAAGCCGACAAGGCTAAACAAAGTTTTCTTCATACTCTACTTTGACCTCACTATCTGTGCGATGCTCTGTACAACACCTGCTTGCCGTTTTGAATGCTTCCCCCCTTCCCCCGTTGACCTTAAAAAAATGATAAATCATGTTTGTGTATGTCTCAGATAAGAATATAAGATGCAAGCGCCGTTAAATACTATACAAGCATTGGTTGCACTCATTTTCAAATTACTGAACAAAAAGGAAAAGAAGTAATAACTAGACACAAAGTATTGCATCATACATTTCCTCTTACAGATAGTTACCATCCTGTCACAAATGTTTTGCAAAAACCATCATTCGCATCAGAAGCAACAGTAGACCCATGACCACTGCACCAAAAATGGGCCCATTATCATATCCCAGCTATGTTTCTCATGAAGTCCCAAAAGCCATCAGAAATAAGACAAAGACAAACTGAACCAGTGATAATATCATTAATTACAGCAGCGGAGTACCAAACAATACTCAACAAAATGTTAAAAATAGTTGGCCACCTCTCATTTAGATGGCTAAACACTAGACTGCTGATTAACAAGCATGGCTAGCCAACATGTAGCATGCTGCTAAGGCAAAAGGTGGTCCCAAAACACATGGCGGACTTCAAAATGAGACAGTTCAATATTACAAAAATAACAGAGATGGCTACAGTGCTGCTACACCTAAAAGCTCAAAAACAACAATCAACCCAATCATTAACTAGCACGTTAAATGAAGATCATGATAATGGCATAGCACGTATAGAATCTGTTGGAGTGGATGATGGACTAGCACGTTAAATGAAAAACAAGAGTAATGATGCATGTTAAATGAGTGGATGATGGACTAATAGTACGTTAAATGGAAAAAAAGAGTAAGAACATCATCTTTCAGTTTCTCAGATTATTTTATTTTCCATGGAGTGGATGATGGACTAATAGTACCTGTGCAAACTGCACCTAACTAATGATGCAAAAATATTTTTTTATGTTTTCTATTAATAATAATAATAAAAAGAAGAACCAATGAAATCATACAGTCAATGAAGATGCATTCATTCATGAATTAACCAATCTAACACGAGCAAGGGAGTTACTGTTTGATATGAGGAAAACTGGAAAAGTATCTGTGAAATCAAATGAAGAAAATGCTCACCTGTCAACAACCAGCAAAAGTTACTGTTTGGAAGATGTAGTTCGTCCAGAGGCAAAAGATGTGAGCACCTGATAGGACAATCAGCAATCAAAAACTAGTAAACTAATTGCAACAAGAATTAATCATGACAGAGGCATACTTCATTGGCATACTGAATTAGGAACAGCAGCGCTAGTACTTTATAGTTCTCAAACATAAGTTCTGCTGCTCTCTGAAAACATGTAAAACAACAGTATGGCATGAAGGCATTAGCCATTGTAGAGTTATAAGGAAAGATTGTGTAAAAAACGCCAACAACAGGTATCCCAAGTAAGTTGGGATAGCCTAGAGATGAAACCCAAAAATGGGACACCACAAGAAGGAAATAAATCTATAAATATAAAACAGCATAATGATAGTGATATTTGCCATGACTGTTAACAACTAGATAGGAAAACAGTAGTGCTGATCAATATGACTAAAAGTGTTGGTAATAAAACATATTAAATACAAAGCATGCACATACTTCTCTCTTTGCTGTGGATTGTTTGTAGATGGTTCGGCTATGAGCATGGATGCTCCTCAGGATTGGTCAACAACCTCCTCCTGAAATGTGGAACAAGTCAGGTGGACATTAAAAGGCAAAGAAATAAAGTGTTTTATGCATATTACCGAACCAAATTAGAAAATTGAAATACTTATTTAATAACATTGTCTTATGCAGAAACAATGTCATCCCCATCATTTGTCTTAATGTCTTCTCGTTCTTCTCAACAAAGTCGTGAAGTTAACAATCTACTCCCAGAATGTAGCTAATTAATTAGGTCCATTAGCTACAAGGGATAGCCTCATAACATGGATGAGGATGAAACTAGATAAGAGGAGAATAATTCCCTATTTAAGAATTGGAACAACAGATGTGCTTTAGAGACTATCAGTCACTTCCATGGGATCTAAAGTTAGCCTCTAAAATTAATAAATAGGAGGCAAGCTGACCAAAAAATGCAGCACAGAAGCTCCCAGCACATACCTGAGACCCAGCAGAGAACCAATAACCCAATTCTGACAACTAGTCACCGTTTGCTCTACCACAGAGCTTGCAGCAAACATAAAGCTAAGCACTATTCATTAGGCGCTATCATTGAGAAATATTCATACATTAAGTCTAAGAACATATATGCACATTAATTTCTGTCACTAAATTCACAAATTGAGCCGAACCCACCTAAAATTGAAGAAAACACAGGATACACCTGTATCAACCCAAGTGATGTGGTAGTTTGTCATGTTTAAACACAGCAAAACAGCATTTGGTGCCAGCAACCATGTTTTTAGAGTGAGCAAACTAAAATACTTCAGGAAATTAAAATTAGAGTGCCAAATCACCAATGCAATACAAGCTTTCAAAAGGGCATTTCTCCCTCTAGCAGCTTACAGACACTGCAAAAACACCCATAATAGTAGCTATTCAGAAACGCATTTCTCCCACTAACAGTTTACATAATACAAACACCACAGAACGACCAGAAGAGACAAAACAGTAATAGAGGGCTCCTATTCTAGTTTTTCACTTCTTCACCCGCATTGCCACTGCCTTCAAGTTCTTCAGACCTTGACACCGCCCACGCTGGAATTCCAGGGAATAGCTCTCCAAAGCAAAGGGCATCCATTACCTGTGGTTTCTGTTTCTGTTTCTGTTTATAATAATGGTCCCACAGTCCCACCAGAAGTTCCGGGAGAAGTTCTGGATATGTGTGTTGGAAGAGGATTGCTGTGGCCTCCAGGGTATAATCACTCACCCCTAACTGTGTAGTAGCATGTGCGTTCTTCTCCAGCGGGTGACACATCACATTCCTCCCAAACATAATATGATGGAGCGGGTCATTCTGACGGTAGAACGGCCTCACCCATGCCTTTAGCATAGCATTGTTTTGAGCTGTTGTCAGCCATGAAGAATAATATATAGCGACTGGTTCTCAACATTAGGAGGGCTTTCATGGGATCAGTTTTGATAAATCTTTCGTTAATATGCTCATACAATTTGAGGAGCGCAGCACCATACGTGGCTGCCGGTAGCAGAGATGGATGGTTTTCTATAATATATTGTGGTGTCCCAGGTTTCTTCAAGTGAACATCCAGGAGAATGAAGAAATCAGAGGGCAGAGTTTTGGTGGCACGACGACCATGTCTCAGCTTCAACATACTTCTGATCAGATTGCTCACTGCGGCGAGGTCAGCCACTCTTGCCTTCTCTGTCCACTCTTTAGAGGCGAACTCCCTGAACTGAAGAGTTCCCACAGAAGAAATGATCAGATTCTCCATTGCAATTGTTTTCCCAAGGCAAACCTTCTGTTCATGACAACGCAGGACCGTCATAATCAGGGATCTGATCATGACCTTAGCAACTTCGCTCAGCATACATGGTTGAAGCTTATCTTTCTTCAAAAGGTTGTATAGCTGACTAGAACGGTCTGGAACCTTGACCAAGAGTTCTGGGCATTCACTGCGGTCAGCAAGGTAGGCCCTTGCATCTTTCCAATGCACTTTGAATGCGTTCAGCTCCAATCTGAAATCAAGGTCAGTCAGTGGCACAATCAGCCATGATGAACAGTAGGAATTCATTCTCAATATTATGAGGGCTTGCTTAGGTTCAGCTTACTTAGGCGTTTCGGCTTCCTTTGACCTCTCGGCTTCACTGGTGTAGAAGCGCGGGAATGCAGGAGTCCAAGGTATTCCTCCACTGGTTTCCGGCAGCCCTCTCCAACGCGGCCATGACGGTGACTTGTACGGAGGCGGAGGCGGTGACTTGTACGGAGGCGGAGGCGGCTGGCTCGTGACCCTGTGGTGAGGCTTCGAAACGAGGTTCCACCAGGGCGGATAGAGGGCATCCGCGCTGGCGGCGAAGCGTGGGAACGGCGCGGAAGAAGGCGATGGGGACGATGTCGAGCCGCCGCGGGCCGATGTGGCTAGGGTTTCCGAGGAGAAGTGGAGCGGATGAATTGGAGGCGGAGGGGACGAGGGTGGTGGGCCTTGGCATACGACGCGGCGGAGGACAGCGTGGAGGGCCGCCGCCGATGATCGCGAGAAGTTGGGGTGGCCAGTGGGCTTAGCGAGACAAGAGGAAGGGAGTGTCGCAGAGACACGTGTCGAGGTGGTATAAGTACGAGCCGTAAGTCTTCTTAATAATAATAATGACCATGATTAAACGATATGGTTTTTAACAAAAAACATAGCTTCGGCGGAAACCCAAACTTCTCGTCCACTTCGACAGCGGTAGCACCTGAGTACTTTTTTTTTTCTCTTTATTTTTGTTGTATTAATTTTTCAAGTTAATTAAACTATTTGTTAATGCAGATAACCAAAAGACGTCTCTTTTTTTTTTTCCATCCGTGTATGCAGTCTTAGCAAACACTTTTTCTGAAGTACGATTCCACTCAATCAAGAGCTAAGCCCAATAAAGCCAAGCAAAATCATCAATAGACAAGTTAACATTCTAATACATACAATAATTAGTCTCTTCCTTTACCATAAATATTTTATATATATATATATGGGACAACATAAAAAAGAAGAGAGTTGATTGAGGTGAGACGAGCAGATAGGAGAAAAGCCAGTCTGTGTGATCAACTGATCACCCGATGTCGCAACAAGCTTCCTATTCGCTCACTATCACCTCGTGCATGCAGCTAAGTTGGCGGGCGATACGCTAATCATTGCACCTGCTCTTAAAGAGGGTAAGTACTCTTTTTTTTTTTTTTCAAGAGAAACCTCTGCTTTTACAAAGCAACATAAAACGTCGGTAAGTACTCTTCTTGATAAAGATAGCCATATAGGTCCAGCTAGCATTTGTAGTTTATATTGTACCTGACGATTCAGTCATCTAATTCTTTCATAGTTTCACATGTGTTTAGTTCAAGGTCCGGAACGTGTGTCAAGAGTTAGTAGAAAATCATATAACCTAATAATGTTGTTGTTTTAAATTTCTAGAGTCCAATCTGATCCTCTTCGTAGGCTATTTGATCTTCACATGATGTCATTGACTTTGGAAGCTATCTATAAAGGAGAAGGGTTAAATATTAGCTATATAATAAATATTAGAGAATAAAGATTAGTAGGGTGATGAATAGAGTCGTCCATAATTAGGCAACTGCTCCACTTTTAAAAAATGGCACGTATCCTAAAGCAACCGATTAAAAAATAAATTATTTTTCTGTTTGATTTGTTGGTCTGGGTCACGGTTGGGCTCAACCCGTGCAACCCAGCCCCGAGTTCAGCCCCATCAGCTCTGCTCGCTTAATTCTATCGCAGCTCGGTCTGCTTGTCCAGCCTCCTCACCTCCGCGTCCTTGCCCTCCTTGATCAGCTTCAACCACGCCTAGCTAGTCGTACTCCCCCATCGTCAGCGTCACGCGCTCTCGCCCTCCTCTTCCACGGCCTTATTGCTCGACGGGTTTTGGGCTTGCTTTGTTGCAGCAGCGCGCCGTCCGAGGCCGTGGCGATCTCCGCCGAGGTCGAGAGTATCTCCTGCGTCACCGCCAGGGCCACTTCCCTGGCCCTGGCGACCTCCTCTCGAGCCGACCGGGCCTTGGCCTTCGCTTCCTCCGCTTCGTGCAGCGCTGTGTCTTATTGCAGGAAAGTGCTAGGATCTCACCCATGGCTGAAAGTTCTATAACTGAAGGCAACCCTATCGCGCAACAGCCGCCCTGGCCAGCCTGTTTTGTTGCCCGCTCTTGGCACGGAGTTCAGCAAAAGAAGCCAAAGATTTCTATAACCTTTACTAATGGGAAATTGGATTTAACATTACAAAAAGGTAGGAATAGGGTCAGTGACAATGACTATATAGCCCGGCAGGATTTTGTATGCTCATCTCAGGTAATATGGAAAAGTGCATCCAAACTTCTACTTTTGTTCAGTTATAAGTATTCCCTGTTAACTGATCTTATTATGTTGCATAATAACTTTTGTCCCAGGGCTTCAGTCCCAACATAAAGGCGGAAACATGCAGGACTGGATCCAAAGCCATGGATAGGCTTCATTGCAATAGTGATCATGGATGGGTTATTTCACGATTTGAGATGAAACATAACCACCCCTATTCTGCCACATATGGTCAGAACAAGCAGTGGCCATCACATAGTGATACTGATCCGTTGACCAAGGATGTTATTCACAAGCTTCATGAAAATGACATCCCCATTGGGAGGGTGCGCAGCATACTGGGTGTTCATGGTGCCCATTCTGCTATGCCTGTCAGGAAAGAGGCAGTAAGGTCCCTTTGTGCCCAAAAAAAAAAAAAAAAAGGATGGTATAACGGATGACATAGGGAAGACAATAAACATCCTAGAGGAAATGAAAAGGAATGGTGTTGGCATGGAAATCAGTTGGGTGATGATGGTAAGATTAAATCCATGTTTTGGTGCACATGGAAGAACAGGGCTGATTATGCAAAGTTTGGTGATGTGGTGACATTTGATACCACCCTCTCTTTTCTTCTTTCTCAATAGGTCCTTGTACGCTTCTGTCAAAGAGATACCCAAGAAAAATATCATGCCACGATGGTTGAAGAATGGATCTGAAATCGCTGAGTCTAGTGATGCCAAGACTTCGTGGTTCAACTGCCGTTTTGAAGAAGAAGGCACTAGTAAACCGAGCTATTGAGGTTGTTTGTTCGATATAATTTCGACATCATTCAGATAAATTCTCCCCCTTTGATGATACCAGTTGCACAACTGCAAGCCATGGCTGCAGTTTTTGGCACATCAAAGCTGCTTAGAATCCAGTTTTAGGCTAACTGTAATTAATAATGGGCAGTAGTTATGTCTGATACATTTCAACACTCCTGTCATTGTAGTGGTAATAGACATGATCTAATTTGCAACATTCACTAGTGGTCAATCCATTTACTAATCGCATAGTCAATTAGTGTCCCACACAATGTCTCCCTTATTCAGTCCATCAAGTCCCCTCCTGCTAGCCCCGCTTCCATTGCAGCCCTGTTGACCTGTTTCCATAATTTATCAAGCCTTCAATTTAGTTTCTTGACACAAACATAGATACAATAGCATATATGATAAATAATTGTGCTGCAAGTCAAACACCCATGCAACTTCTATCATATCATTGAGTATTTTTTTTTCCAGAGCTTTTTTTGCCTGTGATCTGGAGGTTAGGTTGGTATGCAGAATACTGGAGATCACCTTCTTGGTCATGAAACTATTCAGAGCGATACCCAATTTGTTCTTGCATTCTGCCATTTTAACAGCACATTCCGTCATGAGGGCCAGTACCAGATGTGCTCCTGGATCTGCTGAGATTGCTGAATCTACATCCACCATCATTTTGTTGAACTCTTGAACGCACGATGTACTAAGTTGAGCCCGCAGACGAAACTACCTGTTCTATCTACAAATATCAAATAACAACCTGACTGGGGGGATTCGTACTGCATAAACAGAGAAGTCGATGCTAAAATCAGAGAAGACTCCAGCACTTATAGATTCAAGACTCTTTGAAGTACCAATTTATTTAGGTACTTCACTTCAATACCACAAGGTGAATGCTTTACCAAAAGTGCCCAATCTAGCTAAAAATAACTTCATTGGTGTCATCCCTCCAGAGATCGGTCTTTTAAAAGAGCTCCTTTCACTAAAAGAGCAACCTCACCAACCTGCAGGTGCTAGACTTATCCTACAACCATTTGACCGGTGCAATCCCTTCTGCCCTGGAGAGGCTTCACTTCCTTTCCAAATTCAACATTTCCTGAAACGATCTAGAAGGGCCTGTTCCAACTGGAGGCCAGTTCAGCACATTTTCAGATTCTAGCTTTTTTGGGAACCCAAAGCTGTGCAGCGCTACGCTGATGCACCACTGCAATTCAGCAGATGCAGCTCCAGTCCCCGTTGTGTCCACACAAAAGTACACTGACAAGGTCATCTTTGCGATGGCCTTTGGTATGTTCTTCGGCGTCGGAGTGCTGTACGACCAGATAGTCCTATTCAGATACATTCATTTCGTCTGAAGCTACTTGAATTGAAATGCTGTACAATAATATGTCCAGTCTTGAGGATATGTAGTGTACAGAACAGAATCTAGCAAATAAACAACCACAGCTTCCAATTTGAGTAATGCAATCGAGCGGCTCCAGCAGCAGCAGACGCCAGCAAGATTAGCACATCTAATATTTAGTAAAATTTAGCCCATGATATCAGTGGACGAGCAGAATAGTCTGTACTGAAATAAACTGTAATGGGATTGTTTAGTTACTGGACTATGTTGATTTATTGAGTTAATTTAACTCTATGTGACTGTGACTGCATTTAGAACATTCACTCAGTATAAACCTTCTGTGAATTAATGTGGTAAATGAGTAAACGAAGTGAGGGAGCAGATATACTAATATCTTGTGACACCAATGTGTTAGGCCGCCTTAATATTCTTGAAGTAAGTTTTTTTTGCGAAGCGCTGTAAATATTTCCTCAAAACAATCATAGTAAATATTCCCGAAGTTTACTGTAATTTTTCACATTTGTGAACACATATCTTTCAAAAAGAAAAAACATCTGTGAACATTTGTGCTGCTTGATTGCTTTTCGTGGTGAAAAAACATAGATGGCTATTGGTAGCTTAGAGCCCAAAGTATAAGATCCTAATTTGTAAAGGCATGTGATAACAACATCAGGCATTAAGTGGTGCTAGTGTGCCACTTAATCATGGAATCCTGGTGTGTGTCTTCATCACAGCGAACAGAAATCATCTCGCATTTCAAATTGTATTGTACAAGAGAGGCGACCAAGAAAGGAAACCTAAAAACGATTTCTTCAATTTCATTTGATTCTATAGTCTGAACGAACGATGGAAAGCTTTGCGCAGACAGGTAGCCGCGAGGGCAGTAGTACTTCATCTTGCGAGCACAGCTGAGGAGACCGAACACGCCAGTGTCAGGCACGCTGGCAGTCCCCCGACCGCCAGCCGCCAGCCGCCGGCCGCCGTAGCGCGTGTGCATTGGGTTCCCCGGTCCCCGTGCCGCCGGCCCGCCGCCCGTCGGTGCCTGCTGCTCCTACCACCTTTGTTCTGCTCAATCACGAAGCCACGCTAGCTGTTATCAAGTCGACTACAGCAAATCCACCTCTTTAGAGGTATTGGAGCAGCATATAAATTAGATAAAAGAAGCAAGTAACGTACATGTCAACTGTAGCATTCATCCAACACATTGGCTAACATATATTCTCCAGCCCAACTGAAGAATAAGCATAAACATCGCAGAAACTAAACTGTGTCATGAAATTGCACTCGGCTTGCTGAAAGCAGTCAGAATCAGAAGTCAAGAGGCAGAGTCCTCAGGCATCAGAAAAATTGGACCCGTATGATTCTTTTCTTATATAACCTGATCCATAAATAAATGATGAACACGAACAGGGACGCAAGTACATGGCCATGCCACAGACAAAGTGAGCACGGCCCTTTCAGGGCACATAGCCAGAAAGATAACAGAAATAACCGTTATAAAAACATTGAAGAATAAAAGAGTCATGTCGAAGCTCCAGAAAATAGAAAAGATACAAAAGCTCGGAGGACCAGTCTGGTAGCATATGGACTTATGGAGCACATATGTATATTACAAACGGGAACCACTTGTTATTATTAAGATAGTTGTACTGAATGTCAGGCACAAAGCTTGTCTGACCATTTCCACACCTTTAGCTAAGGCAAATTGACCTGCCTAGTTGTGCCACAGTGACCAACACTTGGTTGCAAGTCAAAATAACCAGCCCAGACCCATGGTTGTGAGCATGTACCTTCGGGACTTGTGTTTCCTCATCCGGAGCGCCCCTCCAGGACCATCAAGGTCCATGACAAATCCAGTTAAGATGACGAACTTATCAAACTGTGAGCAGACAGAGCATTCCTTGGACTTTTGGTTGTATTCCCTTTGAAAGAATTTGGCGACACAGAATTGGCCAGAACCCAGATGCACAAGGTATGACTCGCTCAAGTCGTATCCATCACACTCTGGCATCTCCTCCTCCAGCACGCTGGACACCACAGGTCTGGTCCACGCAGAGGCAGTCTTGAGGTCCGACGAGCAGAGCAGGCCAGTCTTAGATGAGAAGCCAAGCCACGAATCGCACTCAGGGATGTAGTGGGCACGGTCACGGAAGGGAAGCACCCAATCACCAGCCTTGATCCAAGTGCCAGCCAATGTGTTGAAGGAGTAGGTGCCAATGTCCGGCGTCGATATCCAGATGTGCGAGTCGCCAACCACAGTGTAGGCAGCGATGCGGGTGGGTTTGTAGCCAGTCTCAAGCACATATGGTGGTGGCTTAAGGCAGCGCCAGCGCCATTCCTCAGTCCCCGAGTACATGGGGTATGGCACTTCGTGATACACAAGGGATTCAAAGCCGCAGCGGCTGCGCAGGAGTGGGCTCCTATCCATGACATAGAGTGCGTCCCCGACAGCGAGGGAGACTGCTTCAATCTGTTTTGGCCGATTAAGGCGGTGCTGGTGGTAGATGGTTTGCTGGCTTAGGTCGTAGATGAAGGTGAATCCATTCTCGTCGGCGCCGGCGATGAGGCTCTTGTTCTTGCCGCGTCCAAACAAGGTGAAGAAATCGAGGACCCGACTGCCACCGTTGGAGGGCGAAGCGGTGAAAGAGATGAATGGTTGAGGCAGCCGAGCATCCTCAATTCCTGCTGTTGCTGTGGCAGATGTGATGTTCTTGTGGTTTGTGGCGGAGAAAAAGAGCGAGGATGCGTCGATGCGGCGCAGAGGGTAGTTTCCATGGTCGAAACGATCCACTATCAGGTACAGGTACCTCCGCCACTTGCTCATCTCCGATCCACCCCTTCTTCGCTCGAGCAGTGTCCTTTTCTATTCCTACACATGTTCAAATCGATAAAAACAAGTAAAAAAGATTAAGTTTTGCTTCACCCTATAAGATGTTGCCAAAGAAAAAACAGAGACAAACGAAGAGAGGCAGTCAAGGGTTTACCTTGGTTCTCGATGTCGGCCAGCTTTCGATAGCGGATCGAAGGGGAGGCGAGTCCAGGCGACCACGACGGGGACTCGACCTGGACCTGGAATGGATGCTCGGGGAACGCGTCCTTCGGTCGCCGGGAGTGGGCGGCGGCGGCGGCGGCGGCGGTAAGGAGGAGGTACAGCAGGTGGCGGCCAGGTTGGGAACGGAAGGTCATATTATGCCGTCCGCTCTCCCTCCTCTTTCCCAACATTGAATTTTTTTTTATTTTTAATTTTTTTTAAAAAAATTTACAAAAGTAATTTTTGGTTTCGGAATACGACAGAACTAGTCGTCTACAGTGGGCGGTGGGCGTTATATGTGACGTGGCACAGAGCCGGCCGCCGCCGGTGCCGGCTCTTGCGGGTGGCCCACCTGCGTCCAAAAAATACCCACTGCGTGGGC
Organism: Bothriochloa decipiens; assembly: GCA_023333625.1. Lineage (NCBI taxonomy): Eukaryota > Viridiplantae > Streptophyta > Magnoliopsida > Poales > Poaceae > Bothriochloa > Bothriochloa decipiens. Next base: position 1,508,703 of record CM041629.1, read on the forward strand.
GTTTTTTGGTGGGGAGGGGGCCGCCTGCAAAAGTGCCCGCTGTTTTGCGGACGGGCCGCGGAGCAGTAAAAAAACGCCCACTGTGTGGGCGTTTTTTGCACTGCAGGGGCCGCCTGCAAAATTTACCCTCTATGATGTAAATTTTGCAGGGTAAATTTTGCAGGGTAAATTTACCATCGTACAGGGCAAATTTTGCAGACGGCCCATCATCAGCAGGGTAAATTTACCCTGTACGATGTAAATTTTACAGGGTAAATTTACCATCGTAGAGGGTAAATTTTGCAGTGTAAATTTTACAGGGTAAATTTTACAGGGTAAATTTACATCGTATAGGTAAATTTTGCAGGCGGCCCCCTGCAGTGCAAAAAACGCCTACACAGTAGGCGTTTTTTTACTGCTCCGCGGCCCGCCCGTAAAACAGCGGGCACTTTTGCAGGCGGCCCCCTCCCCACCAAAAAACGCCCACGCAGTGGGCGTTTTTTGGACGCAGGTGGGCCACCCGCAAGAGCCGGCACCGGCGGCGGCCGGCTCTATGCCACGTCACATATAACGCCCACACAGTGGGTGTTTTTTAAAAAACGTCCACTGTAGGCGACTAGTTCTGTCATATTTCGAAACCAAAAATTATTTTTGTAAATTTTTTTTAAAAAAATTAAAAATAAAAAAATTCCCCAACATTTGCCTAGGGAATATAGGCCCAATACTCTGGGCTGCGCCGTCCAGCCCACACCGGGCGGCCCGCCAAGCCTGATTTGATGGGATCCGTGGAAAGGGTCGTTACAGGCCATGACGGGCCGGACCGGTTTCACATGCTCGCGAAAATCCCCCTCAAAGACCAAGGTAATGTTATTATTGATGTTTTTATGCTTCACCCAACTCATTAAAAAAACTAAATTATAGAAGAAGACTCTCCTATAACTTCGAAAATAATGAGGTCCTAAGCTTTGAACCCGGGTTGGACGGGAGAGTCCCAAAGATCACTACTCTAATCGGTCACACTGCGAGAAGCTTGGCACCCAACTCATTTAGAAGATAGCATTGGCACCCAACTCATTTAGAAGATAGCAAGCTTGTTACACGTGCCAATGAGTTAATGACTTTTTCGTATTGGAGGCTAGAGACGACGATGAGTACGGAGAGGTAAGGAGTCCACAACACAAACAAAATTGGAGAGAATTCTCTTATTGCCATTCAAATCTCTAGCGATCCCTTTATTGACATCTTAAATAAATTATATAGATTCGCCTCGTTTCCATCCACGTAATACTCTTAATACCTTCACTATCATTGCCGTTACACATAGGCACACTGTTATATGGCATTGAAAGGACAATTTTACCCTCCAAAAAATTGTCTAGTAACCCGGTCCATGAAAAAGCAGAGAAGTGGCGTCCAGTCGGTAGGGCAACGATTTGGGGACATCGGTACAGGGTTGATGCGTTGGCTACTCGGGTCGCCAAGACGGGTGAGGCAACCATCGAACCATCACGGATGAGGCACGGGTCATCGACTCGATTTTTTTTAACTTGAATAGCTTATCATTGCACTCGAGTTGATAAATTGTCAACATAACAATTACATTGCCTAACACTATCCGAAACGTAGCATGACATGTGCTCTGCCCCTTCACTGCTACCCACACCTAACGCAACAAAGGACATGAGCTGCTTTGTTACAAATTTTTGAAATATGAAGACGCTTGAAACTAATAAAGGTTGGTGAAATAAGAAACTTTAGTTCTTCTATAGGGCTTCCGGCCGCCGACAAGTCTTGCTTCGCTAGTCGCATGCGCCCTTCTTCACCAATTGTTTTCCTCTCCGACCATACTCCGTATGTCCATAGTGTAAAGAGTGCCTATAAAGTTTGTCGGGACAACTTGTTGTGCACGAAGAATAGACCTTGCGTCAAAATCAATTTGTAAGTGCAAACCCCATTTTACCCTTACCGTGGGCTGGTGCCGCCCCTACAAACGCCTACCGGTCGCCCTTAAAAATGAACCGATTTATAGGGGTGGCTGGATCACCAGCCGCCCTTACTGTTTCATTTGTAGGGCAACTCAATATCGGCATCCCTTATAAATAATGGTCAATTTAAATTTTGAATTTAAACAAACTACAACTTCAAACACGATTTTGAAACACTAAATGACCTCATATCAGAATTATTGAATACAAAAGTGTTAGAACTCATCAGGAACTATATTTTTTATATAGGTGTTATTTTTGAAACTATCATCCTCAGATGAAGTTTGTATTTGAAACTATTTAGAGTTTCAAATACTAGTTTGAAAGTGTTATTTTTAAAAAACTTAAAATTTGAATCATACAAAAACCAAAATTTGAATCATCCAAATTCTGTCAAATAAAATATTAACCAAAATAATAAATGTAGAACTTGGTTAGTTTAACAAACTTGATATTCATGAATTTTGTGTTTAAAACCATTTAGAGTTTCAAATGCTAGTTTGAAGATGTCATTTGTTTAAAATTCAAACTTTAAATCATTCAAACTTTGTAAAATGAAACATTCATCAAAATAACAAATTTAGATCTTGGTAAGCTTAACAAACTTGTTATTCATGAATTTTCTATTTAAAACCATTTAGAGTTTCAAAAACTATTTTGAAGTTGTCATTTTTTAAATTTAAAATTTGAATCATAAAAACTTTACCAAATGAAATGTTGACCAACAGAACAAATGTACAACTTGATTAGTAGATCAACATAGTATTCATTCTTTTTTACTTGAAACCTTAGGGCTTCAAAATCTAGTTTCACAGTGTTATTTTTTTAATTTCAAATTTTCAATGATCCAAACTTTGTCAAATTAAAAGTTGACCAACACAGCAAATGTGCATCTTGATTAGTTGATCAAACTTCATATTCATGAAGTTTCTATTTGAAATCATTTAGTTTCAAAAACTCGTTTGAAAGTGTATTTTTCGAAATTTAAAATTTCAATCATCCAAACTTTGACAAATTAGAAGTTCAACAACACAACAAATGTATATCTAGATTAGTTGATCAAACCTAGTATTCATTATCTTTTAGTTGAAACCGCTTTGGTTTCAAAAACTGGTTTGAAGTTGCCATTTTTAAAAATTCAAAACTTGAATTGTTGAAACTTTGTCAAATGAAACGTTGTTAACAAATGTATATATTATGAATTTTCTAGTTAAATCCATTTAGGGTTTCAAAAACTAGTTTTAAGTTATCATTTGTACAAATACAAAGTTTGAATTATTCAAATTTTGGTAATTCATGTGTTGACCAAAATAACAAATGTAGATCTTGATGAGTTTAATGAATTTGGTATTTTTTGACTTTTCTATTTGAAATAATTTAGAGTTTCAAAAACTGGTTTCAATTTACTATTTTTGAAATTCAAAATTTAAATTCTTTTAAACTTAATCACATGGATAAATGTACTGACTAAAATGATAGATCTTAAATTAAAAAATAGAAAAAACATCACATTTGGAGTTAGTATGAGTAAGAAAAACTAATTACAACTTTCATTCGTTTATCATAATTAATAAATGTGATTTCTGTTTTAATCTATAGCTGAAATTTGTAACTAGTCTTTCTCCCACACACCAACTCCAAATGTGATGATTTTTTCCTAATTTTGTATAAAATCAAGATCTATCATCTTCTTGTGTTCTTACTGTTATTAGTTTATTCAAATTTTCATACAACTTTATCTGACCAATTTAAATTTTAAATTTAAACAAACTACAAAAATTTTAATACACTAAATGACCTAAGTTAAAAACTATTGAATACAAAAGTTGTTGCATCAAGATCTATAATTTTTATATAGGTCATTTTTTCATTTGAGAATGTGTTAGTAAACACTAGTTACAAATCCATGAATCCCACATATATAGGGTTTCAAAAATGCAGCTTCAAGTTATTATTTTCCAAAAATGAAAATTTGAATGAGAAATGAAAACTTGACTGAATTAAGAATTGTAGATCTTGATTAGTCTATCAAACTTGATATTCATGACTTTTAAATTGAAACCATTTAGGGTTTAAAAAATTAGATTTAAAGTTGTCATTTTTAAAAATCCAAAATTTCTATTTTTTTAAAATTAGTCACATGAATAGATAATTATACTATAATGATATAGCTTAATTTTAGCAAAATTTAAAAGAAAGAACCATCACGTTTGGAGATAGTTCAAGGAAGAAAACTAGTTACAAGATTCGGTCATTGATTAAAAAAAAGAAATCACACTTGTTCACGAAATCACACTTATTCATCATGAGAAGTGTGATTTCTTTTTTTAATCACTAGGTGAATTTTATAACTAGTTTTTCTCCCTCATATTGTTTCAAATATAATGGTTCTTTTTACTAAACTTTTCTAAAATCATGCTCTATCATTATGTTGAGTTATTACTGCTATTAGTTTATTTTTAACTTTCATACAACTTTGTTTGATCAATTTAAATTTTTAATTTAAATAAACTACAAAATTTTGATACACTAAATGACCTCAGCTGAAAAAGTATATTGAATATAAAAGTTGTAGAGCTTACCAAAATCTATAATTTTTATATAGGTCATTTTTCATTAGAGAATGTGTTAGCAAATACTAGTCATAAATTCATGTATCCCACGTATAGTTTATGAAACCAGATGAGAGATGTGTCAATTTAGAACTAATATTTGCTAACACTTTCTCAAATGCAAAATGATCAATATAACAAATGTAGATCTTAATGAGTGTAGTAAACTTGGTATTCAAGTCTTTTTAATTTAAACTGATTTATGGTTTCAAAAATGCAGCTTTACGTTGTCATTTTTCAAAATTCAAAATTTGAATCATTGAAAACTTAATCAAATGGAAAGTTGACCAATAAAATGTAGGAAAATCTAGTTTGATTCTTGTTGAGACAACATGTTGACCTATTGAGCTAACCTTATGTCCCATTTGAATCCTTTATTTTGGAGAAATTGAAATCTACTTAAAAAATTAGGCTATGTGGCTTGAAATTTCAGATTCCATAACTTTTCAAAATTCATATATAAGCCTGTCTCAAATTCATAGGGTGGCAGATGGGAGATGGATTCTTCTTCTTACTTAACAGATTCTATGCATTCTTCTCCACAACCTTAGTTTATTACAATGAATTTAGTTTTAAGGATCCAAACATGGCCTTATTATTTTCATGCCTTAGAATATGCCAAATTTAAAACTTTTGGCAAAATATGTAATGGTATCAAGGCATGCATTATGCGATCCTTTAATATTGAAATGCTTCATCGTCTTGTTATACAATCAGTAAAGAATCATCAAAGGCTTCAACACATTTTCACTTCTATGGATTGTGATACTTTCAAGCAGAATAACAGAGTTCCATGTTCGGGTTAATTATACTCAACCCACCAACTACAACTCTTCTTGTGCCTAACTACTACATGGTTCTATATATCTCCCTGGGAAGAGGCCTAACTAGTAACTAGAGTAGTATCGTGTGAAATCCAGCCCAACTAGGGCCTGTTCTAAATATACATTTCCTATATAAGTATCCAAGAACATAAGGGCAAGGTAACTCACTCCCACCCATTTTTACTTATTCAAAACCCTAGTGTGTTCCATCTCCAGCACCAAGGTCTCTCCTCCTTTTCCTCCTAATCTTCTTTCTTTTGTTTGGAATCATCGGTTCCAACACATTACTTAACATTTATCATATCAATCAACATACTAAGTATGAGAGAGATTATTGTCCTTTCAAGTAAAGAATGAATATCAACACATTGCTTAACATTTATCATATGGATCAGCATACTAAGTATGAGAGAGATCACTGTCCTTTCAAGTAAAGAATGAATATCAACACATTACTTAACATTTATCATATGGATTAGCATACTAAGTATGAGAGAGATCATTGTCCTTTAAAGTAAAGAATGAATATCTATCTCGATCAGGATTAGCAGTGCTAAGAATATATGTATCATGGTTAAACGAAATAGCGTATATTACGACTAAACCAAATAGCAGTGCTTAGTGGAACAATTGGCACATCATTTAAGTAGACTCTCTAAAAATCTATAGTGAAGCAGACTATTCGAAATCATGGGTCAAGACGCTTACTTGAAGGGATAGGATTAGTTGCACATCTTCTGTTTCACCCACTTTTAGTTATAACAATGAAACTCTTGGCTTGCTGTAATAAACCTAGTTTATGTATCTTCATGGTGATATTTCATAATTTAATAAGAATGTTTAAGTTGGAGATTTACTTAATCTTATAGTTTTGTTCATGTTGTAGCTTCCGCGTTATACTTTGATGTTGGGTTTTGTTGATGCAAAATTATATCTGCAAACACACCGGGCTAATACCCACAATCGATATCTGAGGCGTGCCAGTCGATTTGACCTGTTAATTGACAAGGATGGTAAATTTGAATAAGATCTGAACGAGACGACAGCGATACGCCCGGACGTCAAAGCTCAGAAGGTATTCGATAACTGTTGAACAGATCAGACGAGACGACAGCGATACGCTCGGACGTCAAAGCCTGAATCGTGCTCGGTAAACGCGGAACTTGCAAGCTCGTCGGAGATCAAGTTGATGCAGCCCACCGATTCTTGAAAGAACTCATTGAAAACGAAGAATAACTGGTGACGAAGTCGTCAAAAAGTAAATTGCTTGAAAAGTAAATAAAAGTAATAGATTTGTTTTATTTGATTGATTGTTTTTCCATTGCCTCTCGGTACATATTTATACCCTGGTACTATGAGTCCTAAACAGACACGACAAAGTGTTTCCTAAACAAATCTTATCTCTAAGGAATAAAAAATAATGACTTATACCAAGGTCAGACTCAAAAGTAAACTATTAAAATATTGGCATAAATATTGCCAGTTTCCTTATCCATTGCTTACGATGAAACCTCTATTGGCACGCTCTTCATCTCTGTAGATTCCATCGGCAAAACCCATCGATAATGACTCAGCTCTGCTTTCCATCGGCAACCATGCCTCTCTTCCATCGGCAACGGCCTTCTGCTCTCATCGGCAAGATCATATTAACCTTCATCGGCAACCATCTGTTAGCCATACTTCAAAGCAAAGTAAGCTTAAAAGCACAACCACTCTTGCCGATCGACACAATTTTTGGCTTATATTGACACGTGTCAAAAACGGTGTCAACACATGCCCCCCAATTTCGGAGTATAAAATATCTTATGCACCGAAATTTTCTCTGAGCTATGATTACCTCCTGTCAAAATCACCTGTATAACTCCTAGATTATCACGTGCATAGGCACCATACCTATCCCGGCGCTTCGATTCACCCGCTGGTAATGAAGGATAAGTCTGAAATACCCTTTTGTTCCCGCTTTTATGCATCCATCCAAATACTGGGGTAATACTTCTTTAAATATTTTCCATTTAATGCTCTGAGAAATATAACTCCTTCGAGGGTTTCTAAGATGTATGCGTTACCAGGAGCAGACTGATTTATCCGATAAGGACCTTCCCAATTAGGGGACCACTTGCCGAATTTTGAACTCTTAGTCCCAATCGGCAAAACCAATTTCTAGACTAAATCTTCATTTGCAAATTCTTTTATTTTCACCTTTCTATCATACCACCTAGCAACCCTCTTTTTATTTTCTTCGATGCTAATCAAAGCCTTTAGCCGATGACCTGCTAAATCTTCTAATTCATCTCTTATAAGCGTATCATACTCATCGGCTGTCAACTGATCCTGAGAAAATATACGCCTAGAACCAGTCTTAATTTCCCATGGCAAAACTGCATCATGCCTATATACCAACTGATATGGCGAAACCTTAGTTGCACCATGACACGCCATCCGACATGACCATAAGGCTTCATTTAAAAGAGTATGCCATCTCCTAGGATTTTCCTCAATTTTCCGTTTAATAAGCTTGATTATTCCTTTACTAGATGCCTCAGCCTGACCGTTAGCTTGAGCATAATAAGGAGAGGAATTTAGAATTTTAATCCCCATACCAGTGGCACAATCATCAAATTCTCCCGATGTGAACATAGTCCCTTGATCGGTAGTAATAGTCTGAGGAATACCAAATCGGTAAACAATATACTCTTTCACAAAATCAATCATATTTGCCGATGACACTTTCTTTAAAGGAATTGCTTCAACCCACTTTGTGAAATAATCGATAGAAACGAGTATGAATTTGTGTCCTTTACTCGAAGGTGGGTAAATCTGACCGATGAGATCAATAGCCCATCCTCTAAACGGCCAAGGTTTGATTATAGGATTCGTTACCGATGCAGGTGCTCTTTGAACATTACCGAATTTCTGACATGACTGGCACCCTTTGAAATATTTAAAACAATCCTCAAGAATTGTCGACCAATAATACCCATTCCTCCTAATCATCCATTTCATTTTAAATGCCGATTGATGTGCCCCACACACTCCTTCATGAATTTCACCCATTAGACTTCTCGATTCCTCTTCACTAAGGCATTTGAGCAAAACTCCATCTAAAGTGCGATAATACAGTTCAGTATCAAGGAGCACATACTTGGTAGCTTGAAACCTTATACGTCTCTCCACTTTCTTAGACGGATATTTTAAATAATCGACAATATCCCTTCTCCAGTCATCGACATCAATTACCGATGTCAGCACTTCTCGGATCAGTTGATATCCTGAAGCATGTTGTGCTAGTCGATTAGCCTCTTCACTGTGCAATCTGGGAATGTGTTCAAGGCAACTCCTTTAATATTTGCAGGCATTTCTCATGATAAGTAATCAAAACTTCACTTCGGCATTCATATGTTCTGATTAATTGATTAATAACTAGCATGGAATCCCCAAAGACTTCAACTGTATCGGCACGTATTTCTCTGAGCAATTCTAACCCTTTCAGTAAAGCTTGATATTCAGTCTGATTGTTTGTTGAAGTGCCAACAATCGGCAATGAAAATTCATATTTCTTTCCTTGAGGCGAGATTAACATAATACTGATTCCTGCTCCTTCGCCACAAGTAGATCCATCGAAGAAAAGTGTCCATGGAGCAATCTCAGCGTAATCTACCACATTGCAATGTTGAGTGACAAAATCAGCCATTACCTGTCCTTTAACAGCTTCAGCCGATTCATGACGCAAATCAAATTCTGATAATGCTAAGATCCACTTGCCGATCCTTCCTCTCAAAATTGGCATCGACAACATATGCTTAACCACGTCGTCTTTGCATATAACAGTGCATTTAGCCGATAACAAATAATGTCTTAACTTTGTGCAAGAGAAATATAAACACAAACATAATTTCTCAATGGCCGAATACCTGGTCTCAGCGTCTGTCAGTCTTCTGCTCAAATAATATATCACACGTTCTTCCCTTTCAAACTCTTGAATTAATGCTGACCCGATAACATTATCATCGGCAGACAAATACAACTTGAAAGGTTTCCCGTGTTGAGGTGAAACTAATACTGGAGGATTTACCAAATATTTTTTGATTTCTTCCAAGGCTAATTGCTGTTCTGTTCCCCATATAAATTCCTGATCGGCTTTTAATTTTAATAAAGGACTGAAGGCTTTGATCTTTCCTGACAGATTAGATATAAATCTTCGAATAAAATTAATCTTGCCGATCAAGGATTGCAACTCAGTCTTATCGGCGGGAGCAACAACCTTATTAATTGCGTCAATAGATTTCCTGCTGATTTCAACACCCCTTTGATGTACCATGAAGCCTAAGAATTGACCTGCCGATACACCAAATGCACACTTAGTAGGATTCATCTTTAAACCATGCTTTCTGGTGCACTCCAAGATTTTTCGCAGATCAGCAAGATGACTCCCAAAACCTCCAGATTTGACCACCACATCATCTATGTAGATTTCAACCAATGTGCCGATGTATTTATGGAAGATAAAATTCATAGCCCTCTGATAGGTAGCACCGGCATTTTTCAAGCCGAAGGTCATGACAATCCATTCAAATAAACTCACATGACCTGGACACCTAAAAGCAGTCTTAGAAATATCTTCTTCAGCCATGAAAATTTGGTTATAACCGGCATTACCATCCATGAAGCTGATGATCCGATGTCCAGCTGTAGCATCAATCAATAAATCGGCAACAGGCATTGGATAGCCATCCATCGACGTAGCTTTATTAAGATTCCTGAAATCAATACACACACGAAGTTTTCCATTTTTCTTATAAGCAGGAACCACATTAGAAATTCATTCGGCATATCGACATTGCCGAATAAAGCCAGCTTCAATTAACCTTGTGATTTCGGCCTTAATATCAGGTAACACTTTAGGATTACATCGACGTGCGGGCTGCTGATGAGGCCGAAATCCTGGCTTAATAGGCAATCGATGCTCAACTATTGACCGATCTAGTCCAGGCATCTCTGTATAATCCCAAGCAAAATAGTCTTTATATTCCCTCAAAATATTAATCATTTACTGCTTACATTGAGAATCTAACTTGGCACTAATAAAAGTTGGCCTCGGCCTATCACCTTTACCAATATCTATTTCTACTAAATCATCAGCCGATGTGAACCCATGACCAAGTTTTCCACCATCGGCAAACCGATCCATTAAAATTCATCTTCAGAACTGACTGCTTGGATCGGTGTGAGCTCATAATCGGCAACCCTGAGAAATTCTGTATCTCATGCTTCTCCTGATATGCACTTCGTCCGTTCATAGGTCTCAGAATCAGCCGATGCGATTATATAAGAAGAATCACCAGGGATAACCTCAACCTTGTCTCCAACCCACTGTACAAGGCACTGATGCATCGTAGAAGGAACACAGCAGTTGGCATGGATCCAATCCCTTCCTAGGAGGAAATTATAATTACCTTTGCTGCTAACGATGAAGAAGGTGGTTGGCAAAGTCTTGCTGCCAATAGTCAATTCAACACATAACGCCCCTTTAGCCGGAGACACATTGCCTTCAAAATCTTTAAGCATCATATCCGTTTTGGTTAAATCCTGGTCCCCTTTTCCAAGTCTTCGGAACATGACATACGGCATAATATTAATTGACGCTCCTCCATCTATGAGTATTTTTGACACTGGCTGTCCATCAACCCTACCTTTAACAAACAAAGCTTTGAGGTGTTGCCTTTCATCATCAGCAGGCTTTTCAAACACAGCCATCATTGGATCCAGAGTTAGTTGAGCTGCTTCATCGGCAAAAACTGCTTGTTCCTTGTCATCTGGCGCCAAGAACTCCATCGGTAACATGAAGACCATGTTAACATCTACCAATGGACCTCCACCCTTGCGTTTTGGTTGCCATACTTGAGTTGTTACCTTTGGGATGCTTCCTTTCGGGTATTGTAAATCCTCTTGACGCATACGCTGTATCCTTCTTTTTTGAGTTTTTGTCAATCCTTCAGGGCACCATTGGGGAAGCTTCGTTTTCTAAACAGGCTGATAATGCTTTACGTTCTGCTCATGGAGGCCTATGTTTGGATCCCTGCAAAATATCCCTTCATCAGGAACCCTTTCGTTAGCCATCTCCTCAAGCTCTGCCTGACCCTTTGGAAAACCATCAATATGCCCGCCAAGCCTGTCATGCACACTAACTCTGCCCCCCAGCCGATGAAATACTGACCCCTTTTCTTTGATCGGCTTATTGATGCGCACCCCTCGATTACTAAAGTGATGTTATTTCTCTGCCCGATCATTTAAATAGTATCCATTACATTCAGGGCAGGTATCGACAGTGGGCAATTTAATGCCTTCTTCCCAGCAATGAACGAAAAAGGGGCAATTCCAGTGATCTTCACGCCGTCGTAACTCTTCCTGTTGCTGCCGATACTGATCCTCACGTTGTTGCTGATACCGAACACCATGTGGAGCAGGCCTCAAGGGTCTTCTGAAGCTACTACCTTCATTAATAATTCTTTTCCCTTTAGCGCCATCGACAGGTTCCTTCCCCTTTATGTCATCAACAGTTATTTGATTTTTAGGATCTACCGATGCATTTCTTCTAGCGGCCTCTGATGTTAACACTTTGGTTTTGCCTTTAGCCTCCACCGTGTTTGCAGGGAACGGATGTTGATCAATTTTCATCGGCTTCTGAGCTTTTGAATTATCAAATTTGATCTTCCCGGATTCGATAGCCAACTGTAACTGTTGCCTAAACACCTTGCATTCATTGGTACTGTGCGAGATAGCATTGTGCCATTTGCAGTACCTAATCTTTTTTAACTCTTTCACCGATGGAATCACATGATTGGGTGACAGCTTGATTTGCCCTCTTGGAGTAAAAGATCAAATATCCTATCGGCTTTGGTGATATCAAATAGAAATCTTTCTGGCTCTTTCTGACCGAAAGGACATGATATCGGCTTCTTATTCTTCACCCACTCAGCCAGGCCGATAGTTGGTTCTTCATCTGAATCTGATTCCTCTGCCTCTTCTACAAAGGACACCTTCTTGTTCCAGCTCTTCCTATATTCTGGGGCTTGAGCACCTTGATCAGAGATCCTCCACACAATATGGCTTAAGCTCTCAAACTCCTGAGAATCGTATTTGTCTCTGAGATGCGGCAACAAACCCTGAAAAGCCAAACCAGCTAACTGGCGATCATCAAGCACTAAGCTGTAGCACCTATTCTTCATGTCTCGTACCCTTTGCACAAAACTCTCCACCGATTCATCGCTTCACTGTCTCAATTTGACCAAATCGGTAAGTTTCTTTTCATGGATACCAGCAAAGAAATATTTATGAAATTATTTTTCTAGATTGGCCCAAGTAAGAATAGAATTTGGTGGTAATGAGATGAACCACGCGAATGCCGATCCAGACAAAGAGGACGAGAATAATCAGACCCTCAGCTCATCCCTGTTTGCTGCTTCCCCGCACTGGATGTTGAATCGTTTGATGTGCTCCATCGTTGACGTATCATCTTGCCTAAAAAACTTAGTGAAATCTGGCACCTTGTACCGATTCGGGAAAGGAATTGAATCATAAGCTGAAGGGTACGGAGTCCGATAAGAGTAAGTATCAATCTTGGGCTGAATCCCAAATTGCTCTTTCATCACCTCTGCAATCTTATCGGTCAAGAGCGCATCCTGATGATGCACTGGCTAAATCTCTACTGGAGGCGTCGGCTGATATGCTTCTACATACCCCTGTGGCATTTGGCTTGGGTGAATTGGCATATTCATGGCACCAATCTGCGGAGTAAAGTTCATCGGTTGTTTTGCCGATGCTTGTTCCTGGAAAGTTGTCTGCGGACTATACCGTTGAATCCCCATTGCTTGGTAGCTTGGCTGAATAGCAGATTGTTGAACTGGCGTTTGCCCTGACCAATTGAGATTGTAACTCATCGGCACCTGACTTGCCGATGGCTGATAGCTTGCAGATAATTGATGCTCTTGTATAGATGGATGATAGCCAGCATAATTGCCCTGAATTGCAGGTAATCCAGACTGAGATATGAATGGTACTATGGGCTGCTCTGCAGTGGAAGCTCTCTGTTGAACTGGTGGAGGATTGGTCAATGGATTCGCATAAGATATCTGTTGCGGAGGCACGTAGAATCCCATTGACAATGGCTGTATAGCAGGAGGTATAGTAGAATAATGCGGCACTTGAGCCACCGGCAGAATTGGAGTAGCCGATGTCATTGGACCCTTTCCTGCTACATCATGCACTTGAGGCAGTCCAGAGTTGGCAGTAGATGGACCTGGAGGCATACCGTATCCCCACCAATTAGCAGCAGTTTGACTATGTTGACCTGAAGGACCTGACATTGCCAATGCCGATAATCTGTGCTCAACTGAGTACTAGGCCTCTCCTGAGACGTTAGATCTAATCCTATCGGCGTGGCTTCAATGATGGATGGTCCTGATATAGCTGGAGTAGGCGCTTCTATACTCTCAACGGCTGGAGTTGCCGATGGAGTGCTGGTAGATGCTGATCCCGGCTGATGATATGCCGGCCCGACATAACCTGGTGCCTGTCCTTCTCTTAATGTTTGCACAACAGCATTATAAACAGTATTGGGCAGCACGATGGAGTGGTTGATCGAAGCTTGATTTAATGCAGAATTAACCATCTCCTGTAATTTACCAAGGTTGGAGTCAAAGGTTACCTGCCGAGGCAACGGCAGATCTTGCTTCTGGATGATTTCTCCTCCCCTGTTCTTGCTGAAAGACTTCAAGCAGAGCTGCCTGTAATCCTCCATAGCTTTTTCCATGGCTTGCTTCTGATCCTCCTTGAGATCTGACTCTGATATGTCGATGATGTTTTCTGGATTGATATCAGTAGGATTCTTCATGATAGATTTGTTGACTTGGTCCCACCGGGCGTGCCAAAAGATGTGTTGATGCAAAATTATATCTGCAAACACACCGGGCTAATACCCACAATCGATATCCGAGGCGTGCCAGTCGATTTGACATGTTAATCGACAAGGATGGTAAATTTGAATAAGATCTGAACGAGACGACAGCGATATGCCCGGACGTCAAAGCTCAGAAGGTATTCGATAACTGTTGAACAGATCAGATGAGACGACAGCGATACGCCCAGATGTCAAAGCCTGAATCGTGCTCGGTAAACGCGGAACTTGCAAGCTCGTCGGAGATCAAGTTGATGCAGCCCGCCGATTCTTGAAAGAACTCATTGAAAACGAAGAATAACTGGTGACGAAGTCGTCGAAAAGTAAATTGCTTGAAAAGTAAATAAAAGTAATAGATTTGTTGTATTTGATTGATTGTTTTTTCCATTGCCTCTCGGTACATATTTATACCCTGGTACTATGAGTCCTAAACAGACACGACAAAGTGTTTCCTAAATAAATCTTATCTCTAAGGAATAAAAAATAATGACTTGTACCGAGGTCAGACTCAAAAGTAAACTATTAAAATATTGGCATAAATATTGCCAGTTTCCTTATCCATTGCTTACGATGAAACCTCTATTGGCACGCTCTTCATCTCTGTAGATTCCATCGGTAAAACCCATCGATAATGACTCAGCTCTGCTTTCCATCGGCAACCATGCCTCTCCTCCATCGGCAACGGCCTTCTGCTCTCATCGGCAAGATCATATTAACCTTCATCGGCAACCATCTGTTAGCCATACTTCAAAGCAAAGTAAGCTTAAAAGCACAACCACTCTTGCCGATCGGCACAATTTTTGGCTTATATTGACACGTGTCAAAAACGGTGTCAACAGGTTTTTGCTCCCAAGTTTCATTAAGCAGGCATGAGGGAAGGGAATTAGTGTCATCTTAGGATTTTATGGTGCCACATGTGTTACACTCATCCAAGAACTATAGAGTGAAAGAGAAGGAGCAAGTAATGGAGAAAGAGGAATGGAAGAAGGGATCCAAAGCCAAGAACATGATACTACCAACATGAGGAGCCACTAACATTCGTCCTTCTCTCCATATCCATTATCCATCACTTAAGTGGTCTCAAAAGATATTCCACTCACAAATTGTTCATCCTACTCTTTGGTATTGTTCGAGCATCTAAAAGAACATGCTTAACACCCACGATAACACTTCGACCCAAAACCTAAAAACCACCTCCTTGGGAATGCACTCTCGGACTGTCCGTGAGAACACCCAAACTGTTAGGTTGAAAAACTTTGAATTTTTGTGTTGCAAAAACCTTGACCTCTAGGCTTGACCACTCGTCCCAGTACCTAACATCTCATAGGGCGTTCTCAATGGCAAATTGCAAATACCTAGCTAGATGAGACTTAGAAATAATAAAAAAACTAGTGGATGGCTATGTGAGCTGTGAGAGTTGTTTATGGAAGATCATGCTAGACTTGCTACTTGTAAGTCGATAGCTATTTGATCTCTCTCTTTATTAGCCATTGAGAATTCCATGAGGACAACACATTCTTGGTTCATCAATCAAGCTCTCCATTTTGATTGACGATATTTATACCTCTTTATCGCTCAAGTTCGTCATGTTTCATGAAATCCCTTGATTCCATCTATTACATCCTAGGTATGATATGAAGTGATGTACGCATATAACTTGTCATGATTTTACACTATTACCCAGACATCAAGACACAGGCAGGCAACATAGCCTAAAGACATCAAGACACTATGTCGTGGAATTGCACTTTGTTTTAATAATGGAAAGTATATTTTCGGCTTTAGTCATCTTCTTTTGATGATGCATTAGGCCATAATTATTACAATAGGTAGCCAATGCTACAAGTAAGACACATGTCACTAAACAACACCGGTACACCTAAAACTAAAAGAAACTGACAAAAGAATTACATCCTCAACAAGGAACTCGAGTAGTCTTACGCGACATTCTAATTGCTCTAAGAAATCAACTCCAAAAGAATATGACCACCAAGTCGAGAAATCGCAGCCAGAAAATGTTTGTCAGACTTGGTAAGGGTACTGAAAGATCGTAGGACATCGACCACCATTGGAGACCCTGGATATTGTATCCTGACAATGGCACAAAACACCTGGTGGATGTGTAAGGGAACAACCATCTCGATGCTGGCACCAAAGACGATAACCCAAGAGATCTTCCAAAAATGACATCTCCAAAATGACATCCAAAAATGCCATCATTGCCTGACTAGAGAAATTGGTGTTGGGTTTTCACTTGGAGAGATCCTCATGAAGGACAACATGACGCCTCCAGCGAGGAAAGTAGCGCCCACAGACATCATCGTCGTCGAAACATGGTATTGAGCGATGATTGCAACTGTCCATCAAAAGTCATGCCATTACGCCATACACTAGCCATGTGGTCCATCGCTGGATCTAACCACGAAGGTTGCCAACTATCAAATCCAAAAAATTGGACACCACCGACAAGTTGCCCACTGCGAACGTCAAACATTGCCCACGGCTACCAGGCATGATGGACATAGCGCCACCACTGCGCCCACCGGATCCGTCGGTCATGCAACCTACTCCTTTCAAGGAGCGTGCCATTGTGTCGAAGGAGTAGGTCACCAAAGTAGGGAGAAAGATGAGAGTTTGTTGCGGCGGTGGCGCCGACACCGAGGGAGGTAACAGCAGGTGGCGACGGGAACAAGTGGCTTTCTACCGTGCGCTCTTTCCCTGCCTTGAGTTGTTAGCAGGGACTATGGGCCAAATAGTCTGGGCTTTCTCCTGCAGCCACACTCCAAACCGGGTAGCACGACGTGTCAGGCCGCTTTCACAAGCTCACGACGTACAACCTAGTGTTATCCTACTGCAAATCTTAGGGGCATTGTTGCTAAACTTGTGTACGATTGTACGCCGATGTTGTTGTCTTTTTTTGAGACCGAGGATATAGCCCGTTTTTCATTAAGAGGAAGAGAGTGGTCAATAGACCTACACATAGATGATACAAAAGGATTCGTAGGTAATCCATGGATTACCAACGAAGTCCTCAACACAAAATAAAAAGCAAGAGACATGAGGGGTAGGGGACCCTCCACCTAACAACCCTAGCAATCTGAACCTAATAAAATAAAACTCAATGCCATTGTAGCCAGCAGTGAGAGGAGCCATAAAGATAATAACGGCAAAGCATCCGCTAGAACTCTAGATGGCAAAGCACCCATCCGATCAACCCGGCAACCTCGATAGCAGAGCATCTACCGGAAACACCAACTTTCTTGGCGGCAAAGCATCTGCTGGAAACCCCTCGATGGCAAAGCATCCACCAAAAACGACCATAGCTAAAGCTATAACAAACACCAGCTAGACATACCAAGGTGAGGAGAGATAGAAAGCCCAATTAGGTGCAACACAACGACCATAGAGACCACACGGGAGAAGCAGCGGACGATAGGACAGCATTGTGGGTAGTGGGCAAACGGCTGCAGCAGTGCTTCAACAATGCCTTCAAGAAGGAGATTCACATCCACATATGCCAACAGTGTTGAAAGCACCCGAGTAGGACTTTCGTCCTCAGCCTACCATAGATGAAGAATCTTCGACGACGCCTCCAGAAAGGTAAATGACGCGCACTACGCCACCGGTGCTGGCCCAAAAACAAGGAGGGTTTTCACCCCGGTTCTTGCCACGGGAACAACTACTCATGGCGCCCGAAGCAACGATGGCGAACCAAAGCCACAGATTAGGCGCCAAAGTTGCCGCCTTCACCACACAACCACCCCGATCAGCCCCGTCACAGCGCCGCCGCCAGTGCGCCGCGGGCGCGCCGCCAGCGCCCACAACCGACATGAACGGGCAGGGCAGGGGTCAGCCACCCGCTGTCGGACGTGGCCTGAGCTAGGCAGGCCACGCCAGATCCACGGCCTATGGGGCCAAATCTGATCGGCCTCCCTAGGCACGACAACTAGGGGAAGAGGTGCACCAGCACGTGTCACAACGCCGGCAGCACCAAAGCCTGGACGCCCTCGCGGTCAGCTCGGAGGCCGCAAGCCTGTTGACTGCGCGTCGAGGTTGCACGGTCGAACTAGCCCCCGCCAACGCCAGATCCGGGGCCAAAGGGCCCGGATCCGGCCAGGCACCGCCGAGCTCGGACGCCGGCCGGCCATGCGCCGACGGGTTGCTCTAGGGCGCGGCATTGGAGCAGAGTGGGCGCCACCAACCACAAGCATAGGGAGAGAGAGGTCAGATCCGGCTATCAGGGGCGTGGATCCGCCTCGTCGGCCGGCAAGCCCGACGCGAGGTCACCGTAGAGGCTAGGGTTGGGGGAGGGCGAAGGAGCGGGGGGTGCGAGGAGGAAGAGGCGAGCGGCACTGGTACCCTGTTTTTAGGGTCAGTGCGGGCCGCGGCCACCGCGTGCGGGAGGCAGCGACGGCGGCCGTGGTAGCGGCGAAGGGGTGGTGGAGGTCGGGGGCGCCAGTGAGCCCCCCGACTCACCCGACAGGCAGGGAGGTTTCCACGACGACATTGAAGGCTATATCAGTTGTCGCCAACTGACGCTGCGGCGACCGAGAACACAAAACCCAGGATCAGCTCATCGGGAACACTACACAGTTGAGTTGTGCATCGTGATCTGTTGCTGCCTAATGGCTTCGACAACTCTAGGTTGCTTTATCATATTGTTCCAAGTCATTGTTGCGGAACATAACTGTTGCGAAACATACATACTATAACATTCATGTAAAGGACATTTATCCCAAATTCTTGTCTTTGTTTTTTTTGTTGGCATCATTGCCGCAGTTAAATGTCCGTGTAAGCAAGTACTGAAGAACTAGGTGAAATCCCCGCGCATTGTTGCGGGCATGCAAAAATAATTTCAATCGAGTTAAAAGGAATGTAAAAGTAATTTTGATAATGAATTAAAGAAAGGGCATCATGCTAATTTTGGATCTTCAACGTAATTATTTTTTAGTGACCCATGCTTTCTTTGATGAAGTCACACAACACTTTTGAACCCAATACTACTAAAAAGCACCATGCTTTCTTAACTACTTACGGCCGCATGGGAATTATGTCTATGCATTGTGTGATGTCTCTTTGTTTTTTTGAATGTGCATGGCCGCACCATAGTTAGACGTATCCACACTTTATGATAAAAACAAACTTTGTAATAATTAAATAGGAAAACATATGAGAGAATCAAAATAGGATCATCTATCACTGTCCTGTCCTCTCGGTGGGAGGTTGAGGAATCTGGCAGGCCGGCGTGCCCAGGCCCATGGTCTTTGTGGAGTGAAGGCCACACACATGATCACAATCTTCCATGAGAAAAGTGATCGAACCAAGAACAGATTAGCCACAGCCTCACGCACGACCTCCACTCGTTTTATCTCCCGCACCGTATCGTTCGCCGCTCTGGGTAGAGCTCCCGCAGCCCCCAATTCCTCCCAATTCCTATCGATGCTTCTTACCTGAGAGCAGCCATAGAAACTCCAAAGCAGGATCCAGAGCCGAAGAGAGAACTTGACCCCGCGGCGGTGAAGAGGAGGCACATGGCCGTCATCTCCCACGTTGTTCCTGACTGCATCCTTCTCCAGTGTCCCTGCCTCGATCGCGGTTGCGGCCCTCTAACGTCATCCTCTTCCTCCAAGGTCGGAAGGCCCCCGTCCTAGGAACGATCCGGGATGGTGAGCGTCCCCATGATTGAGCAGCTCGATGTTGCAGGAGCTGGTCGCCGCATGCCAAGGTGCCTTGGCGGCAATTGTGGAGGCGATGGAAAGGGGCTGCGGCATCAGGATTCAGGAGGACGACGACAATACAACGAAAAGTTTAGGTGCGACCTTCCCATTTTATATTGGGGAAATTGCCGGTTTCAAATCTCAATGTGGAGCTCTAAGTGGGGAGCGCAAAAGCCAGGAGGTGAAGCACTTATCAACCACCAATGATGCTTCAGTTTTGCGACGCTTCAGTTTTGCGACGCTTCAGTCTCTTGCGATGGATGCGTTTGCAATTTGCAGAAGTGGATGACGGAACAGTGGAGGCAGGTTGGGAAAGTGGGGCCAGATGATGATTAGATGGCATCAGTGGATGACTTGGCGCTGTGAAAAGCTAGATAAATCTTCTAGTACACATTAGCTTTATAGAAGACATTAGTTTTATAGGAGTTTAGAAAACATTATGAAAATTAACTGTGTCATGGAATTGCACTTCGATTGCTGAAAGTAATCAGAATCAGAAGTCTAAGAGCTAGAGTCCTCACTCCTCACTTCCTTGGGCATCGTAAAAACGGGGGCCACTAGTTATTATTAAGAAGATAGTTGTACTGATGTCAGGCAGAAAGCTCCTCTGGCCATTTTCCTCACCATCTGCTAAGGCAAATTGACCTGCCTAAAATTCTTCCACACGCTGCAGGACGTCAAAAAACCCAGCCAATGCCCAATCCCATGGTTGTGACCATGTACCTTCGAGATTTGTGTTTCCTCATCCGGAGCACCCCTCCATCAAGGTCCATGACAAATCCAGTTAAGATGACGAAGTTCTCAAGCTGCTCACAGACAAAGCCGTTCTTGACACTTGGGCCTTGTTTAGATACCAAAATTGGTATCCAAAATTTACTATACATAATTTCTATTCCCCGTCACATCAAAATACCGGCACATATATGGAGTACTAAATATAGATGAAATAAAAAACTAATTGCACAGTTTTGTTGTACTTTACGAGACGAACATTTTAAGCCTAATTAATCAATATTTGAATAATTATTACCAAATAAAAACAAAATTACTATAGTACGACGGGACACTTACTATGCAAATTTTGCCCAACGAGGCCTTGCTCGTATTCCCTCTAGAAGAACTTGGCGACACAGAATTTGTCAGAACCTAGATGAACAAGGTACGGATCGATCAAGTAGCATCCATCACACTCTGGCATCGTCGCCTCCTCCAGCACGCTGACACCACAGGTCTTGTCGACGCAGAGACAGCCTTGAGGTCCGACGAGCAGAGCAGGCCGGTCTTGGACGAGAAGCCAAGCCACGAGTCGCATTCAGGGACATAGTGAGCACGGTCACGGAAGGGGAGCACCCAATCGCCGGCCTTGCTCCAAGTGCCAGCCACCGTGTCGAAGGAGTAGGTGCCGATCCCCGGCGTCGATATCCAGATGTGCGAGCCGCCGACCACCGTGTAGGAAGCGATGCGGGTGGGTTCGTAGCCGTTCTCGAGCACGTACGGCGGCGGCTCGAGGCAGCGCCAGCGCCAGTCCTCAACTACCTCCAAGTACTTGGGGTATACCACTCCGTCGTACACGAGGGGCTCGAAGCCGCAGCGGCTCTGGCTGGTGGGCACGAGCAGCCTCCTGTCCGTTTCGATCTGCTTTGGCTCGTTGAGGCGGCGCTAGTGGGAGACGGTTTGCTGGCGGAGGTCGTAGATGTAGGTGAACCCGTTCTGGTCGGCGCCGGCGACGAGGCTCTTGTTCTTGCCGCGTCCAAACAAGGCGAAGAAGTCGAGGACCCGACTGCCCCAGCCCGAAGTGGGCGACGCGGTGAAAGAGATGAATGGTTGAGGGAGTCGAACGTCCTATTAATTGTGATGTTCTTGGGGTTTGTGGTGGGGAAGAATAGCGTGGACGCGTCGATGCGGTGCAGAGCGTAGT
Source organism: Bothriochloa decipiens (assembly GCA_023333625.1). NCBI lineage: Eukaryota > Viridiplantae > Streptophyta > Magnoliopsida > Poales > Poaceae > Bothriochloa > Bothriochloa decipiens. The sequence continues at coordinate 1,530,691 of CM041629.1, forward strand.
TTTCCCTATCGAAACGATCTACCAGCAGGCACAGGTACCTCTGCCACTTGCTCATCTCCGGGCTGGACCTTGTTAGATTGATCTTCATCTCATATGGCCTAACGGTCATATGAGATTTGGTCTCGCACCCTGATCGGGGGTGCCTAACCGTTAATGGTTGGTGGGCCTCCGTCGCTCAGCGCATATAAAAGGAAGGTGGGGGCCGGAGCACTCAGTACGAGGTTCACCTGAGCCGCCGGCTTTTCCACCTACATCCTAACCCTAACCCGATCTGAAAGGGGCGCTGCCAGCGGCGGGAAGACTCACTGACACCAGCGCCGCCACCTCGACATCCACGCCGCCGCCGGGAACTTCATCACCTCCACTTCCTTCACCGACCGTCGCTACCAGTGCGCAGCCTCCATCAACGTTCGTGATGGGATCTGCTGCACCACCGACAACGACACCGACCGCTCCTCCTACTGAAGGCTTTGGTATGATTCCCATTGCTCTCGCCCTCTCTCTCTGTTTCTCTCAGTCTAAGTAGTTCATGAACTAGGAACTTTGATTATATACCATACCCTGATGAACCTACCCGTCTAGACCTACTGTTGGATCGATCCTATGTTGAAAACGAACTAACAATGGTATCGGAGCCTCTAGTACGTGGATCTAGGTTCTGGGGTATGAAATGATATGAAAATGAAAGAAGAATGATAAGAAATCGACCGATCCGAAATGGATCGAGGGAAAATGAAACCCTAACCCTAACAAGAAACATCAAGGGGTTCGGGATAGAAGAAATCTAAAGAAAATGACAAAGAAATAGACCGATCCGGTCCGGATTGGGGAAGAAATCGAATCAAAGCAAGAAACCCTAACCCTAATGAACGGATCGGGGAGCCGAGAGAGTTCTTACCTGTGGAACTCGGTCTCCCGGCCAACGATGCTAGACATCACCATGTCCGGCGCGCACGAACCAGAACCGTCGGGCGGCGAGGTCTCGCCCTCGCGCTGCCTCTGTCTCCAGCGCATCAATCGGGCACCGCCCGCGAGGCCGCTCGACGGCGGCGCGCTCAACCGTGGGCGAGCGCGCGCGTCGGCAAAGGGGCCCGCGGCGGCGCCGTTCTCCCCGGGTCACCATGGCCGCCGCTGGTAGCTGCGGCTGCTCGTTCGGTCTGCGCAGCTGCTGACAAAGCGGGGGAGGAGAGGAAATGAACTAGGGTTCGGGGTTCCGCGGCCGCCGAATGGGGTTTTGACCCCCCGATCTGCGCGCTCGGCCGTTCGATGCAGATGGACAGCTAGCGGCGATCGGGCCGGCCATCATGGGCCGACCGGCCGACCGCGCGGCGTGGCACGCATGTGCGTAGGCCGTTGGGCCGTTTTGGCCATTGGGCCAAATGGATTGCTGCGGCCCGTGAAGTGCATAGTAAACTTTTCGAATTTCTGAAATATAAAAAAAGGGGAAAATGGGCCGCCGCGCTCGCTGCGCGCGCGCGTGAAGCAGGCCGATGGGCCGCTTTGATCACTGGGCCGAATCGTTGGATTTCGGCCCTATATGAACAGTAAAATTTTTTCTTTTTTCAGAAATTAATTTTGATGAATATTTGAATCAATTTGAATTAAATTTTGAATGCAAATTTGAATCGATTTTGATGAAAATTTGTAGCGCAATTTTGTCCAACGATATTTTGCTCAGTAAATAGAATAAAAATTGTAGAGTTTCTGGAAAATTGAATTATGATATTGATTAATGTTTCCACTGCGAATATTGAATTATTGCTCTCATATTAAATTTGAACCAACGGGATAATTTAACTTTCGAGAGAGAATATGAATTTCTGGTAATTTTGTTGATAAATTATAGTGTTGTTATTTTCTGACCAACGTTGCTAATAACAATATTATAATATTTTGTTCATAAGAATTATGCATTAATTTTACTTCTGCCCAATGGTGATGTAGAATTTTTGCATAGATGAATTTTAGTATATGTTTTTTAATTTGACCAACGTTAAATTAAGGCATAAATTTTATTTATGAATATATCTCACTCTTTGATATGAATTTTAGAAGAAAAATTCTTTGTGAACATCAACAACATCCCGAAGCTCGATGGGACCAACTATCGAGTTTGGCGGGAGAAGTTTGAAGTGGAGCTTGCTTTGGGTGAGGTTAATATGGCAATCCATCACCCGTGTCCTGTTGAACCAGTGGCACTAGTGAGGGGAGCTGATGAAGCTGATGCTGCTTTTGCTACTCATGAGCGTGAGCATGCAGATAATGTGATGAAATATCAACTTGAACACAGAAATTGGGTTGGCTCCAACCACAAGTGTCTCTTAGTGGCCAAGGCCATTATTGATGAAACCATCAGGGGATCAATCCCAGAATGTGCCACTGTTAAAGAATACCTGGAAAAGGTGAATAATCAGTTTACTAGGTCTACTAAGGCCACAACAAGTACACTGATCAAGAAACTCGTCACTTTGAAATACAGTGGTGGTGGCATTAGGAAACACATCTGTGAAATGCACACTGTGGCATCTAAGCTTCAACCAATGGATTTGAAACTTAAAATTACTGATAAGTTCCTGATGCATCTAGTTTTTGCTTTCTTGCCCAAAGAATATGAAAACTTTGTTGTGAACTATAACATGCAGCCCGAAGATTGGGATTTCGAAAAGCTCATTGGCATGTGTGTTCAGGAGGAGGAAAGAATTAAGAACTTACAGGGTGACACTGCAAACCTTGTAAGGGAGAACAAAAGAAAGCACTTTTAGAACAAGAATCCTAAACCACAGGGAAAACCCTAGTGGGATAATGCCTCCTCTTCTTCCAAGCCACAGGGAAAGGCCCCTATAAATCATCAGAATCCCTCAAATGACATCTATGGTGGTGCTAAAAAGGACCAATGCAAGTACTGCATGAAGAGGGGACACTACAAAAGAGATTGCTCACTCTATCTAAAATCTCAGCTAAAGAGAGGTGAGGAAACTATTACATTTGTAGATGAATCTCTGTATTTGAATTATGCGAAAACCACTTGGTGGATTGATTCTGGAGCAACTACTCATGTTGTAAATTCTTTATAGGGATTAAATGGGAAGAGAATCCTGCAAAGAGGGGAAAGAACAATTAAGGTTGCGAATGGAGTGCAAGCCAACATTGAAGCCATTGGAGAACTCTCTTTAGAATTAAAGAATAGTTTTATACTTAGGCTTAAAGATGTACTCTATTTTTCTTCTTTGCGTAGAAATTTAATAAGTGTTTTAAAACTTGATGATGATCATTTTGATTGCCATTTTGGTAATGGCCAATGTAAGATACTTATTAATAATGAATGTGTTGGTCTTGCCTTCCGACAAGATAAACTTTATTTATTATCTCTTGCTGAGAATGTGAACAATGTCTGTAATGAGAATATGAATGATTCCCTATCTATGAATGTAAGTAAGAAGCGAAAGAGAATTGATAATGTGTCTTCGAAATTATGGCATTATCGCTTGGGCCATATTTCGAGGGGGAGAATAGAACGATTAGTTAAAGAATCAATTCTCTCGCACTTAGAATTTTCTGATTTAGAACACTGTGTTGATTGTATCAAAGGAAAATATGTTAAGAAAATAAAGAAGAATGCCAAACGAAGTACATGAACCTTGAAATAATCCACACAGATATTTGTGGTCCTTTTCCTGTGAAAAGTGTGGATGGTTATGATTCATTTATAACATTCACAGATGATTACTCTCATTATGGCTATATTTATCCAATTAAAGAAAGATCAGAAGCATTGGATAAATTCAAGATATTTAAAGCTGAAGTTGAAAATCAACACAATAAGAAGATCAAAGTAGTACGCTCAGACCGGGGTGGAGAGTACTATGGGTGACATACCCCATATGGCCAAGTTCCTGGATCTTTTGCAAAGTTTCTACAGGAAAGTGGCATAGTCGTTGAGTACTCCATGCCGGGGGAGCCTCAGCAGAATGGAGTGGCTGAAAGAAGAAACCGTACTTTAATGGATATGGTAATAAGTATGATAACTTACTCCACATTACCGATTAGTTTATGGATGGAGGCGTTGAAAATCGCCATTCACATACTTAATCGAGTACCAAGCAAGTCAGTGTTGAAAACACCATATGAATTATGGACAGGGAGAGAACCCTCACTTAATCACTTACGTGTGTGGGGATGTCCAGCTGAGGCAAAGATTTTTAACCTAAACATTGGAAAACTAGACCCCAAGACAGTCAGCTGCCATCTCATTGGCTACCCAGAAAGATCAAAAGGATATCGCTTCTATTGTCCTGATAGACATACAAAGTTTGTAGAAACAAGACATGTTGTGTTCTTGGAAGAAGATATGATCAGGGGGAGCAAGGTAGCACGAGAAATTAACCTTGAGGAGAAACGGGTACATGTGCCCACTCCGATGGTTGAAGAACCATATTTTATACTACCTGCTGCTGTTGCACCAACAGTGCAAGACACTGTAGTGACAACACCTGTTGTTAGTTCTCCTGTGCCGACAATAAATGAACATGAGGAACCTGTCCTTTAGGAGCCTATAGAACCAAACGTCGCACATGAGGAAGAGCAGCAACAGCCCATTGTAGAACAAGTGTCAGAGGCCCCTAGGAGGTCTCAAAGAGAAAGAAAGCGAGCTATTCCTGATGACTATGAACTTTATAACAAAGAAGAATTTCATATGGAGGGTGATCCCACTTCTTATGAAGAAGCCATAAGGAGTGCTCACTCATCAAAGTGGTTAGAAGCTATGAAGGATGAAATGAAATCGATGAGTGCCAATAAAGTTTGGGACTTAGAACCTATTCCTAAAGGAGCCAAAACGGTAGGCTGTAAATGGGTCTATAAAACAAAATGTGACTCCCAAGGGAATGTTGAGAGATATAAAGCATGACTTGTGGCAAAAGGATTTACACAAAGAGAAGGGATTGATTACAATGAGACGTTTTCTCCAGTCTCTTGTAAGGATTCTTTCAGAATTATAATGGCACTTGTAGCTCACTATGATTTAGAATTACACCAAATGGATGTGAAGACGGCATTCCTTAACGGGGACTTAGAAGAAAATGTTTATATGGCACAACCAAACAGTTTTGTCATAGAAGGAAAAGAAAAGATGGGATGCCGCCTGAAAAGATCGATTTACGGATTGAAACAAGCTTTCAGACAATGGTACTTGAAGTTTGATAGAATAATTAAGAGTTTTGGGTTTAAAGAAAATATTGAGGACAATTGCATTTATGCAAAATTCGAGAATGGAAAATACATATTTTTGATCCTATATGTAGATGATATCTTACTTGCTAGTAGCACTAGTAGCAATGTCAGTCTACTAATGGAGACGAAGAAATTCTTGTCCTCAAATTTTGATATGAAAGATCTCGGTGAGGCCACATTTGTTTTAGGAATTGAAATTCACCGAGATAGAAGAAAAGAGGTTTTAGGATTATCGCAGAAGGCATACATAGAGAATGTTTTGAAGAAATTTTCTATGCATGCGTGTAGTCCCTCACCTGCTCCTATAGTCAAGGGTGATAGATATGGGGAACATCAGTGTCCCAAGAATCAATATAAAATTGATCAAATGAAAGCGGTATCGTATGCTTCAGCTGTTGGAAGTTTGCAATATGCTCAAATGTGTACTCGCCCTGACTTAGCTTTTGTTACCGGGTTACTTAGCAGATATCAAAAGAATCCAGGAATTGAACATTGGAAATTAGTGAAGAAAGTCTTGCGTTATTTGCAAGGAATGAAAGGCCTCATGTTGACATACAGAAAATCTGATTCCCTGCAGATAGAGGGGTATTCAGATTCTGATTATGAGGGAGATGAAAGAAAGTCCACGTCAGGATACATATTTACTCTCGCAGAAGGAGCTATATCGTGGAAGAGCTCCGAACAAACAGTGACTACGAACTCGACAATGTCTGCTGAATTTGTAGCATGCTATGAGGCCTCGGGGCAGGTGAATTGGCTAAAGAAATATATACCCGGACTGGAAGTAATAGAAGATATACATAAACCAATGAGGTTGTATTGTGATAACAACCCAACGGTAGAATATGCTCACAACAATAGGTCAAGTGGTGCTGCCAAACACATTGACATAAAGTACTATATTGTGAAAGATAAAATTCGGGATCATGTAATGAGTCTTGAGCATATAAGAACAGAAAGAATGCTAGCGGATCCGCTCACAAAAGGCTTACCACCCAATGTGTTCAGAGGACACTTAGCCGGCATGGGTTTAAGGGAAAGCCTATGATTCCCAAAAAAGAAGGGCCTAGAAAGGAGTTTCATTTCAAAACAGAGAAGTATGTCGTAGCTGTCAGTCTAATGGCACTAATTGCTGTGATGATGAAACACGCTCGATATGCAAATTTGTAATGGAATGAAATAGATTTAAGAAAGAAAAGAATTAAAAGACGAAGAATAAAATTAAAGAATGTTAGATTGATCTCCATCTCATATGGCCCAACGGTCATATGAGACTTGGTCTCGCGCCCTGATCGGGGGCGCCCAACCGTGAATGGTTGGTGGGCCCCCATCGCCCAGCGCATATAAAAGGAAGGTGGGGTCCGGGGCACTCAGTACGAGGTTCGCCTGAGCCGCTGGCTTCCCCACCTACATCCTAACCCTAACCCGATCTGAAAGGGGCGCTACCAGCGGCGCGAAGACTCACTGACACCAGCGCCGCCACCCCGACATCCACGCCGCAGCCGGGAACTTCATCACCTCCACTTCCTTCACCGACCGTCGCTGCCAGTGCGCAGCCTCTATCAACGTTCGTGATGGGATCTTCTGCGCCACCAACAACGACACCGACCGCTCCTCCTACTGAAGGCTTCGGTATGATTCCCATTCCTCTCACCCTCTCTCTCTGTTTCTCACAGTCTAAGTAGTTCATGAACTAGGAACTTTGATTATATACCATACCCTGATGAACCTACCCGTCTAGACCTACTGGATCGATCCTATATTGAAAACGAACTAACAGACCTGAGATGGAGTCAAGGGGAATGTGTCCTTCGGTCGCCGGGGTAGGGAGGAAGACGGGAGTGTCCGGCGGCGGCAGCAGGCCGCGCGAGGTTGGGACGACAGAATCTTGTACCGTGGACTTGCGCTCTCTTTCCCTGCCTATGTTGTGTTAGGTCGAGAGAGGGACACAACCGTGACAACTCGTAATTAAATTTGATTTGATGGACAGAGACACCCCTGGTACTAAAGAGATGATGATCCGGCTCGTTATATCATTTGTGCAAACTAAACACGGAACAACCCCGCGGTATCAGCGGAGGGACGATGGCAGCAGTAGTACGCGATTACGACTCCGCATGCCACCTTTTCTCCACGGAAGGAAGGTAAAGGCCGGCCTGCCGGCTAATCCCTCCGCGGTTGGTGCAGCAAAACCAGCCGCCTGTTTGTTTGGTTCCCGTGCCCTGAGCTCCTGGCAGCTGCAGGCCAAATTCTTCGTCTGGTCTCTTTTCCGTTTCAGCGCCCCGCATACTCGTTGGACGTTGGTTTTGGTTCCCAGCTGGTCAAACAATTGTTTGTCAAACTTGGGACTTGGGACACCAACACGAGATTTGTCCTCCACCGACGCATGCAGCTAGTAGTATGGCTACACCTCGCCTGTCTTTTTCGTGCATGGCCGGGACAGATGGCGACGCCTTTCTTTCAGGTCCCAATCCAACCCAATCGACTGCAACTGCAATGGCCACAGCCCGCAAGTGTTGTCTGCTGGCCCTGGCCGAGATTTTTCTGTTCAATTCCAAGTAGCACCGTTTTCGTCTCTTAAACTTAATGGAGCTTTATTGTTTTCATTTGGCGTCTGGGGATTACTTACAGTAGCTAGCTAGGATTCCATGGACCTTTTGGGAGCAAGAGAGAGATGGCTACCTAACCAAACGGAAATAATGCTGGGTTTGGCAATACGTACGGGTCGTTGTTAGGCCCCTCCGTGGTACACAGTTTGGGTTTTCTTTCAAAATGGTGGATAAAGGAAGCTGAAAACCCATGTTTTGCATTTGTGACTCTTGATTCTTGCAAAAAATAGCTTTGGTTTCATGAGTTTTGGTTTAATTTTGACTTCAGAAGCCATCGTCGTGTGTACGTACTCGTTTAGTTTTTTTTCACAAAAAGGAATATATTAATGTGTACTCGTTTAGTATGGCTTTCGGTTAAGATATTAGAGCAGCCAGTAAAATTCCTGCCAAAGAGAAGTTAGTCCTCCGTCCAGTCCATCATCACGAGTGCATATCTCAACGCACTCACGTGTTCAGTGTGCCGTCCATGTCCCCGTCCTGCTCACTAGCTGACTGCCGGACTAGCGTCACATTCTCCGACGCACATCCGAACTGGTTCAACAGAAAACTACGTACCCACTTGCTAATTCGCCTGGACACTAGTACAATTTTTCCTTCAGAAAAAGCAAGTACGGCATGAGCTGGAGTGCTGTGCTGGACACTACAGATTTTGTGCTACTAAAGGAACAAGAAGAATGTACTGTATATATATCTATACATATATCAATCAACATTAATTTTTTCCATTACAGAAAATGTCATGGTAATGGTTTTTACGGTCTAGAGAACACTAATGGATGGTAAGACAATAGTTCTGTGCTGTCCCACAAACCTCTACCATGTATGTTGCCCAAAGGTTAAATGTAGTTCTAGCTGGAATATAGCTCATGCATATATTCAAAATGCATCTAGAAAAAGTTACCCAGCTAACAATCGGTTCTACCTAATAGACATGCAATAAAATAATTTAGCTCATCCAAATAACCCTATGTCTATATATATTACATAGGCAGTGTGCGAGTATTGACAGGCTTTTGCTACCACACATATGCTTCATATTGGTGCACACATATGTGATATGTGTACGTGTATCGAGATCTAGTCATCTAGGCACCCAATTATAGCGTAGGACAGCATGGATAAGCAAAGAGATCACGGAGGATAACAGGTGCTGTTGGCCCTCAAAACCCTGCCAGGTTGCCACCACTACTACAGAAATGAACTTCCGTGGCGTTACATTTTAGCACTCCATGGCGGACACAATTTTTGCCCGTCACGACGATGATTTACCATGACGCGCACATTTTAATTACCGTGACAGGTATTTTCGCCCGCCACGGTAAATTGATTTACCGCAGCGGGCAACTTAAAATGCCCGCCACGGAAAATGCCAATTTACCGTGGCGGACGTATTAAGATGTCTGTAGCGGTAAATCATTTACCGCAGCGGACAACCTAATTGGCCCGTCACGGCAAACCACCGAGGCCCAACAGCCCAGGCCAGGCCCAAAATCTGCTCCACACACACACACACACACACATATATATATATATACACACACACACGACACTATACGGTTCACTTCACCCCAGCCCCCTTCTCTCCCGCAGCAGCAGCGCTTGAGCAGCCGCCCCCTTCTCTCCCGCATCGTGCCCACGGCGCTCCTCTCAGCGTCCTTCACTCCTCTCGCTCCGCGGCGCTCCTCTCGGCGTCCTTCACTCCTCTCGCTCCGCGGCGCACAAGACGGAGCGGCCTCTCGGAGCAGCAGATGCGGGCTCGGCGCGACGGTCCGGCGCGAGGCCCTCCTCCTCCGGCGGCGCGAGCCCCTCCTCCGGCGGCGGCGCGAGCCCCTCCTCCTCCGACGGCGCGAGCCCTCCTTCTCCGGTGGCGCGAGGCCCTTCTCCGACGGCGCGAGGCCATCCTCCTCCGACGGTGCGAGGCCCTCCGTCTGCACCGGCGCGCCTCTGCTCACCTCTGCTCTTTGTCTGCAGGTATGCCTCTCACCTTGCTCTCGCTGTGCTCAGATCCAGGCTGCCTCTCACCTCTCGTTCTCTCTCTCAGATCCGCGGAGACGTCGATGGGGCCTGATAGTGCGGCGGCGGGGCGGCGGATCCGGGTGCCACGGCGGCGCTCCTCGACGACCTCCCTCCTCGACGACCTCCCTTCAGCCGGCGCAGGGAGCATATGGCGGCGCTAGGGTTCCGTTCTGGAAACCGGATCGCCGGTGGGCTCAGAAACGGGCTCACCGGTGGGCTCCTGGGTTTTTTTTGTTTTTTTAAATGATTTACCGCAGCGGGAACATAAGGCGCCCACTGCGGTTAAAGTCATTAACCGCAGCGGGCTCCTTATGTTGCCCGCTGCGGTAATTCCATTTTTCGCAGCAGGCACAGACGCCCGCCACGGTGAGGCCACGATTAATCGTGACCTTCCATTCGTGGCGGACACCTTTGCCCGCTGCGGAAAATGGTTTTCGCCCGTGACGGAAGTTCTTTGTGTAGTAGTTCTTTGTGTAGTAGTGCATAATGATAGTGAGGCAATAGCTAGGGGATGTAGATGTTTGGTTGGTACATTGAGAAGTTGCTTGAGCTAGACAACCACTCTCCGATGTTCAATCTCATCAACTTGTGTTGAGATCCATAGCTGATTATTTCTCTACTTTTCGCAATAATCCATTCTTAAAGCATCTCTCCAACAAATTACTTATCTTATTAGTCTAATACTAAGTAACTAATTGAAATACACAATCTCTCCTTCAAATGTAGGTGATCTACTCCCCTCTCATCTATCCACTTTAAAGATATAGGTAATGTGTTGAGAGATAAGAAGAAAAGCCTATGGTATTAATAATAAGAGATCAACTAATATAACTACTCCATCTGTTCCGATTTGTAGTTCTTTTGACTTCTTTTAACTCTAAGTTTGACTACTCGTTTTATTCAAAACTTTATGCAAAGTATCATTAACTTTTGTCATGTCTTGCTTTATTAACTAAATTTCTTTAAAAATGACTTCAAGTTAATTATGTTTGTAATTTTTTTAATAAGATAAGTAGTTAAATTAGAGTCAAAAGAGCTAAACGACCAAAAATTAAAACGGAGTGAGCACTAGATTAGGGCCTTGAAGATGGGGGCATTTTTCTCTTGTTTTAGGTCGAGGCAGGAGGCCTGCTCCCGATTTCCCACAGCTTTCACATGGTGGAACGGATCAACCCCCATTTCTCGCAACATGTGTTCCTCCTGATCCTGAGGCGTTGAAGATTTGCCCATGTTGCTGCACGACGACGAAGCGACGAGCCCATGTTCCCTTTTTCCATCACAAATGAAAAAAATGTAAAGAAAAGGGGGGGAAAAGATTATGTCCATGAACACGACACTTGCTTATGTCCACGAACACAACACTTGTGTTTGACGGAATACTAGAAATTGCGTTGCAAAGTGGCATTGGGTCTGGTGCGCAGGCAGCAAAAGCAAAAACAAGAACAAAAGGGGACTTGGCTTGCACTTGCCACGGCGACGGCGTCACCGACCCCACCCGCACCCGCGCATGCTACCAGTCCTGACTGACCCAGTCACCCGCGCCGTGCACAGGCAGAAAACGCGCACCAAGTTGCCACGATCACTCGCGTGGCTGGGTCGCCACTCGACTCGCACTCGCTCGGCACCGCCCACCTCCTCCCCCGCGTCCGCGTCCTCTTTTTTGGCCGGGCACCGACGCCCGCCCGTCGGGACCAGACCACACAGGAGGAGAAGGGAGGGCAGAGGAGCCCGGCCCGCCAAAAATAGCAGGGGCAGCAGGCGCCGCGACCCATGGGCGTCAAGCAGGTCCTCGTCCGCCCCCGCTACGGCGACGGCGACGGCGACGACGACGACGGCAGCAGCTCCAGCACCGGCAGCAGCAGCAGCGCCAGCCGCTGCTGCGACGACGACGCCGTCGACCAGTCGCCGTCTCCGCCGCCCATGTCGTCCTGCGGACGCTACATCCTCCACCGCGTCTGCAGATTCGACACACTCGCCGGCGTCGCCATCAAGTACGGCGTCGAGGTCCGTACCAAAACCAACGCCATTCCATTCCTTCTCTCGCCCTCTTCTTCCTCGATCTCTCTCCTCCGCCGATCCGTCAATCGACCGCCATCTGACTTGACTCGTCTCCTCCGCCGCCGGCCGCCGTGTTGGTGACCTGCCTCTGCCTGTGCCTCCTCCATTCAGGTGGCGGACGTCAAGCGCGCCAACGGCCTCACCACCGACCTGCAGATGTTCGCGCACAAGACGCTGCGGGTACCGCTCCACGGGAGGCACCAGCCCGCCACCGCGCCGTCTCCTCCTTCCTCTTCTCCGAGCCACGCCGATCGCGCCGCCAGGTTCATCCTCCCTCTATGTCTCTCTTCCACGCGCAACCATCATAACACAAAACTAAGTCACAAACAAAAACACCGCGTGCTTAATTTCCCTCTTCCATCTATTTACCGCGTTGCATTTACATGCCAACCAATCACAACTGTGTGACCTGTGCGACGCAATACAAATACCATTTTGCCTGATTTGATTGAGTAGTTAAAAATTGTTTATTTCTTCTCTTCTCTGATACAGTTGGTTGCATCGAAACACAACCGCAGTAATTGATAATTACCGCATTCCAGTGCATTGCATTGCCAGGGCATCTCTTGATCCTTGCATAGTTAGTCGCATGCGTTCTACCCACTCGACTTTGTCAACAATTCGGGCCAATTCTGGCTGAATCTTGACTTTGTCCTCACTCACCGTTCCTTCTTCCTGGATGCGTATACAAGTAGAGTAGATGATTTCGGCAATACTGGTCTATTTCCACAATGTTTACAAGTCAAATCACTAGCCTCGAGGTTGGCAGGTTTGGGTTCGGCCACACACCGTTGAGAACCGGTGAGGTAGGCAGTGTCCCACCGGTGTGAAACCGACTGCCCCCTTCCACAGTTCACACTCACAGACGCCAAGTGGCCTTGAGTGACTTGAGCACTGACCTGACGCTTAGTGGCTGACACACTTCCAAAGGTCTCTCTTCCACCTGTGTTCAAATTATACACAACATCCAAACAGAAACCATGAGGGAAGATGATGCACTCCTGCCTGGCAACAGATGTGCTTGCACTCTCTACATCACTGCACGCACTTTATTCTTGACATACACCTCTAGAACCTTCAACTGTTGCACAAACATTATAGGTCAGTCCATACACAAAATGCAAAAGTATTTTTTTTATTTTTGTTTTATTCTGGAAGGATTTTGATCTAGAAGGACAGCATACTTAATATTTAATGAATGCTCCACTATTTAGATTCTTAGTACCTCCACCCCCTAGATGTCACTGCATAATATGCTGCTACCTTTAATAGTTTATAACGGCGCCCTACCATGTGACGCCTTTTCATAATGCTGACTAAATATCTTCAATGTCGGTGCTCCTCTTGGCTAGGTACGCTTCATGCTTTATTATCCACAGTAACGGTATGGTTTCTTTCAGAGAATGGACTACACGCCGCCCTCCCAAGATTGCTGCTTCCTTGGACCCATTTGTTAAACCACCACGGAGCACAGTTTCACCATCAATGAGCCTTCTGCAGGGATACTATGGCCTTACACCCACTCCAAAGGGGAACCTAACCACTGAAATGGCGACGTACGCTAAAGGTAAATCCTGTTAATATCACTTGCCTGGGTTACGATTCCTGCTCTATTGCCTACTGGTCCACTGAATTTCTGAACCGATGGCGAGTTGACAGCTAGGGAGGACAATGGCGGTAGCATGTTGGCGAGGTCTGGGCAAGGCTTGGCCCTGAGGCCAAAATCTGGCAGTCGACCAGATATGAACGGCAGCCAGCAAGATCTCTTGGCTACGTGGGTGCCCTCGTATGGCGATGGGTTGAACACTGTGAAGAAATCATCGAGCACTCCAGAGTTCCAGGATTCAGACAGCATCAGCATTGCCTCGGAATGGCTGAAGAGCAAGTGGAACCTGAAACCGGATGCTTTCACCCTCGCACTTCCTCTCCCGCTGTTGGACGGCATCTCCAAGCCTCTCTTCGACAGCCTCCCAAAGCCTCTCCTGGACAACATTCCGAACTCGATTGCTGCTTGGAGGAACAAGGCGGCAAAAGATTAGCAAGGTTCATAGCTTTGTTTTTACAGCCTTATTCTTGTTGCTTGTTATTGGGTAATTTAGTGGAGTTGCAGGAACAAGGGCCTGGAGAAGTTAGCTTCCACTCTACCTCCCCCAGTCCCCGGCCAAAAAGCAGGCACGACGGTTGGACACCGTAAAAACAGACAGTGCTGAAGTGGCATGATGGATACAGTGACACAAACTTACTTTGTTACACATAATGAATCTGCTGTGCCAAATCAGCAGCAGATGATTTCAGGTTGGGAGCTGGCACATGATGAGCCTAGGGCTTATTTCAGCCTTCATGGGGTATTCTTTTCTTCTTTTTGTATGTACACATATAGGAAGCCAAGCACAGCATGTGTGATGTTCCCATGTGCTAATAAAAATGGCTTGTTCATCCCTTCGTACTAGCAGCAGTGGCCTCAGCCTTTTTTATTTACATTTATATCTAGGTAGCCATGAGTTCATGACATTTGACATGTATGTGAATGAATCATAGTGCACATGCCATTTTTATTTGAGAATACAGTCATACTACAGTATGAATTACTGGACTGGAAACATTTCTTTTAACCACTGTCTTTCCCCCTGATAAATGAAGCAGAGACGGTTTAGACGGGACGTACAGAATGATTACGTCATCATCTAAGACACCCTTCGCTTGTTTATGGTGTCTGCTAGTTCACTGCACTGCACGTCTGGAGTTGAGTATTGCTGAAATTTCAAATTAGAAACACAGAAAAGTGTACTGCGACTGAGATTTAAAGAACCCGTTATCATCTTGACTCTTTAATTCTTAAAGCGCTGGCAAAGAGTTTGCTCCGGTACAGAATGGTCTCATCTCATTCTACAGCAGGGAGAAAAAGATTCAGCATATGAATCTAACATTAATGACAAATGTTTTAGCTGACTCGGTTCTCACGTTACCCTTACATCACCTAAAACTAACTAGTCATGACAACAATAAATGCTACTTGAAAAGAGTCTCGAGTCTTCATTGGCCAACATGGCAAGGCATCAAGCTGTTGTACACAAGGAAACCCTTTAGCAACAAAGGCTCCAAAAGCATATTATTGGTTGTACAGTACATATTCCCCTGATTCAAGGGCACTTCCTTTGAATATAGGAAACCCCATGCTCTTCATACCTGGGGCGAGATACATAGCATGGTTTATCAGGTGTCCAGGGCAAGTATAGAAAACTGAGGGCCTACAAAATATCAAGCTTACTCTGCTTTGGAGAACCACATTTGCTGGAACGACCCAAGGGATGCAAGAATGCTCCCTCCAATCCAAACACTGCATATGAATTCCAATAAATCGGCCATGTCATTTGTAAGTAGTTCACCAATAACCTACTCTCTCTATTCCAAACTAAAGATGTTTTGGCATTTTCCAGATACATTGCTTTTACTATGTATATTATAGACATAGTATATATCTAAATACATAGCAAAAGCTATGTATCTACAAAAGCCAAAACGTCTTATAATTTGGAATGCATGGAGTAACAAGTAATATGTCTAACCTGAATCGTCTCTCTACTGAGTTTCCGCTTGCCATGACCTTAACACGAGCAGCTTGTGGAGACTCCTGTAATAATTCAATGTGGAAATAATAACCAGCATTAAAAATAAAAATGAGTAAAAGAGAGTGTGTTCACCATTTCTAACCAACATGAACAAAGAGAATTGTTGCATAATTATCACCTAAGGTCACAAAATAGGAGATATGTGTGAACAAATATGATACTCCCACCGTATCAAATTGTAGGTACCAAGCCACCGATAGTCTCCAATATACTCTATTAATCATTTGCTTTTGTAGTAGTTCCATAGTTGGAATTATTAGATTATACTGAAATGAAAATTTTAAAGCAAATGTACTTGTGGTTAAAGAGCTAAAAAAGTATGTACCTCTAATACTTCTTTCTCTAGGCGCTCCTTTAGCTGCAGAATTGATGATGAGCCACCAGACAGCTATACAGAATAAAAGTTTGCAGATGTTAGAATAGCATAGCAGAAGGATGTTGTTGAGGGACTACCGGATTACATGCTGCCATGCATGATGCATGTAAAGTAGTAAAATGCTCTGGAATCATGTCTTTACCAAGATGTTGCTAAATAGCTCCTTCCGTATGTCAACATCACACTTGTTTACGCTGTCAATGACCTGGGTAGAAACAAACTTTAGCTGAATATGAACAACTGCCATGCTGTCTGCAATGCAGATTGCAGAATAGTATAGGCTTCAATCAACTCACCATTCGTTGAAGGCCACGGACTGGTGTTGAATCTGCAAATCCATCAATCCCAGGAATAGTCTGTTGGTCAGAAAATTTGTGAGAATGAAGGCTGGGATATAAGGTGAGAGAAAACAACTCTGCTGAGTTCAAACAAATATCTAAACCACTGCTAAAATACACTAAACAAGAAAGCAATGCACTAGGGTTTTTTCTGCACAATAACATGGATCCATTACAAAAACTAGTGGAGTAAAAAAAAAAGCACCAGAACAAGTTAGGTGATTACAAAACCAGTAAGTACTAAAGACCCCTTTCCATGCTACTCACCTGAGATAGAGATGGATTAAATAGAATATCAGGAACCTTGAATCTATCAGCACCAACTTCAATAGTTCTGCTCAAATATCAGGTAGTTAAGAATCCCTTAAACAGAACATGCCAAAGAAAAAACAATGGAAGACTAAATACAAGAGCAGTGGAAAAGATGGGATATGCACTGCATCCAGCCTCAATGCATCTGTAAATCCCACCTCAAAAACCATGTAATTTGTCATAAAAAATCCAACTTCAGTAAACAGTAACTTGTGATATTGATCCTCAGTCTCGAACCCCAATTCATCAGACATTGAGTTAAATTTGTTTTGTACCATGATAAACAGTAACACGTATTCTTGACAGGGATGGATTATAAATAACAAGAAATAGGTACTCAAAGCTAAAGTCCCAACTTACTGTCCATCAGGAAGCTCGTATGAAGTCGTAGGAACATTTGCATATGCCACTTCTGCATGAAAAATAGAGCAGGGAAACTAAGTGCTATAACATAACAAGAAATGTAAAGAAAGAAAAAGTTCTAAAACCCTCAAGTCAATGAAACAAATATAATTATGTTGCATTCAAGGTACGCATAAAAGAAGCAAAAGGAATATTGAATTTACAATCACCAAAGATAACTGTTGCAGAAGTACTACAGTTACAACAATAGTATACCATCAAAAGCAGTGTCTGGAACTCGGCAAACAGACTCCTTGATGTCACTAGCAATAGCTCTCTGTAATACAACAGATCATCAGTGAAACCATAAAGAAAACGCTCAACTGCATACAGCAAAAACTAAAAGAACATACCATGCAGTACAACCTGTAACTCTCAGTTGTGTTTGGAAGGTCAAGATCTACAATCTGAAACAAGGACAGACAATAAACTCACATAATAAGTACATGTTGTTTGGCTGTAATTTCAAAAAGCATTACAGGACAGCGCTTGGTATTGCAAAGAGGCATATGAGGGTAAAGATAAGCAAATACAGCAGTCAAATGAACCAAGGAATTATACATGATCATGAATAACATATTAACAGATTAAGACCTCAGAATGGGAGTAGTAAGAAAGTCACCACAGAATTTGTAATTGCCCCCAACTGCAAGGAACAGAAACACCAACGCGACTTAAGCGATACACCAAACTACCAGAGAGAAGAAAAAGGGTCTGTACCCAGAACTTCAAACCATCGCCTTTACTTGGATTTGCTAAAATACTGGCTACTGACTAACAAGTTTCTGGCTATCTCATTTTTCATTGGTTGTATCTCTAACTATGGAAACAAACCCATAGTCTTCCTTTTTTCTCGAAACAGCAGGAGACCTGCCCGTCATTATATTAAGAACAAAATACAGTACAAGCCCAGCAGGGCCTTAACACACACCAGAAAAAACAAACACAAAGTACAAGCCCCTAAAGTCTTGCTAAAGTATTTCAAGCATGTTGGCAGATCAGCTTACATGTGACATAGTAATATATTATGTAATAATGAAGGGGTACAATTCAGTTGTTTGGTGAGTTTTCCCTTGGTTGAAGGAAAGCAGAGAGAAATGATTTAAATATCAAACATAAATTTTACAAAGAAATAGCACCTTATATTCTCCGGGACTGGTTTCCTTCTTCTTAAATGAATATCTGGGCCTAATCTGGGTAGTGAACAAACAGGAGTGAACAGCGCAGTAAAAACAAGTATTAAATGACAGGCAAGATTGCGAGAGAGAAGCTTACAACAATGCCCTTGCTCTCCAAGCTTTTCATCATACAGTCAGTTAAAAATTCACCACCAACTGGAGAAGTACACACAGACTGCAATCACAAATCATGTTTGTGTATGTATCAGATAAGAATTTAAGATTGAAGTGTTGTTAAATACTAGATAAGCATTGGTTGTTCACATTTTTAAATGACCAAACAAAAAGCAAAAGGAATGATAAGTTAATAGCTAGATATATAAAGTATTGCATCATACATTTTAATCTTACAGATAGTTACCAGCCTGTCACATATGAAAGGTATAACATACCTTTTGCAAAACAAAACCATCATGCACAGCAGAAACCACAGTAGACCCACCACCACTGCACCAAAAATGGCCACATTATCATATTCCAGCAATGTTTCTCATGAAGAAGTCCCAAAAGCCATCGGGAATAAGACAAACTGAACCAATGATAATATTGTTACACCAGCAGAGTCCCAAACAATGTTCAACCAAAAACGTTAGATAGTTGGCCACCTCTCATTTAGATGGATAAACGGGCTAGACTGCTAATTAACAAGCATGGCTGGCCAATGTGTAACATTTAAACGGGCTAAGTGGCTGCAAAGGGGAAAAGTGGTCCCAAAACACATGGCAGGCTTCAAAAATTGTGACAGTAGATGATGGACTAATAGTACCTGTGCAACTGCGCCTAACTAATGATGCAAAAATATAGTTTATATGTTCTATATTAAATAATGAGGAGGAAGAACCAATGAAAGCAGAGAGCAAAGGAAGATGCATTCATTCATGAATTCACCAATCCAACATGAGCAAAGGGAGATATTGCTTCATACGAGAAAAAGTATCTGCTTATAGTGGAATGAAACGAAGAAAATGCTCACCTGTCAACCACCAAAGATGTAGCTCGTCCAGAGGCAAAAGATGTGAGAACCTGATAGCACAATTGGCAATCAAAAAATAATAAAATAATTGCAACAGGAATTGATCATGACAGAGGCATACTGCATTTTTGGCTAGGAACAGCGCTGGCACTTTGTAGTTCTCAAACATAAGTTCCGCTGCT
This sequence comes from Bothriochloa decipiens, assembly GCA_023333625.1. Lineage (NCBI taxonomy): Eukaryota > Viridiplantae > Streptophyta > Magnoliopsida > Poales > Poaceae > Bothriochloa > Bothriochloa decipiens. The sequence continues at coordinate 1,549,993 of CM041629.1, forward strand.
CTATGAAAACATGCAAAACAACAGTCAGACATGAATGTATTAAGCCTTTCTATAGTCCTAAGGAGCGATTGTATAGCAATTCATTACAAACATAGTTTTGGATATACTGTATTAAATCCATATTCCAGAAATCCATTAGCAAATCATATCCAGGAGGAAATTAGGTTGTTAAAACCCTTCTGACTCAATATAGCATGACATTACAACTAGTAGAGCAAGCGAATGCCAGATATGACAACAGCACTATTCCAAAAAAAAAAAAAACACCAGCAGCCAAGCAATTTGGGTAGGCTAGAGATGAAACCAAAAAATGAGACATCACAACAAGAAAAAACTCATATTAAATACAAAACATATATAAATATATAAAAAGGCATAATGATAGTAATATTTGCAGTCAAATCCATAATAGCAAATAGAAAATCAGGTCCTGGTTAATAGAACTGTCTGTCATGACGGTAAACGAATAGGATACCCGTAGTATTGCTCTAAGTTTTGGTAACAGAGACATATTAAATACAAAGCATGCACATACTTCTCTCTTTGCTGTGCAGTGTTTGTAGATGGTTCAGCTATGAGCATGGGATGCTCTTCAGGATTGATCAACAACCTCCGCCTGAAATGTGAAACAAATCAGGTGGACAGTAAACGGCAAAGAAATAAGTGTCTTATACAAGTAGCAAGAGTAAAGAATTAACAATGCTTGGATTCGAATAACACCCTAGAATGTGACCCAAATAGCCAATTCATCACAATTTAATTTAACTTCTCAGGAACACATGAAATAGATAACAAAATTCACCTGAAAGCATGATTCCATATATTATCAACAATATCCCAATCTGTTACCGTTCCGTCTTTCATAGGTGAAATCACCTGCATGGGTAGTAGGTGAAAGACCATCAATAAAACATAGTTAACAAAGTTATGGTGTCGAAGTTAATTCTGAGTATGTGCAGATACTAACCTCCATGTGATCCCTCCTGAACTCTAACTCTTGGCCTACATAAAGTTTGCGTTTTGTCTTGGCTTTATCCACATCCATAGGCTTGGCCCCATTCTTAGAATCTGATGCAGAGTCAGCTTCCTTATCTGGCTTGGGGTCATCAGTGTCTTCAGTTTGTTCAATTGAACCAACAACCTAAACATGTTGAGATGCACGGTAAAGATTTTGTTATGAGTAGCTCACAACACCACAGAATTCATAAACCATAGCAACTGTGCTGAATCAGTTATTAAATAGTCAACTCCAAAACCTTCTTTATAAGCTGTACATAGTTTATTGTACAACATGGTAAATCCTTAACATTTGCGAGTTTTTCATATAAGCTGTCATCCCGTTCAACAGATTAGTGAACCTAACAACCTACTCCCAGAATGCAGTACTAACTAATTTTGGTCTATCAGCTACAAGGCATAGCTGCACACCATGGACGTGGTTGAAACTAAGATAACAAGAGAATAATTCCCTATTTAAGACAGGGTGCAGAAGATGTGCTTTAGACTATCCGTCACTTCCATGGGATCTAAAGTTAGCCTCTAGAATCAATAGGAGCAAGCCGACAAAAAACAGTAACACAGAAGCTCCCAGCACATGCAAATCTTAGGGTTCATTATATGACTTGATTGAAGATACCTGCCCGATACCCGTCAGAGAGCCAATAGCAAAGTACGTACAACTAGTCCCCATTTGGGCTACACCAAAGGGCTTGCAGCAAACATAAAGCTTCACACTAACTAACTTTGAAGCCTGATAAAGAAGTATGAAAACATTAAGTCAGAAGAACCTATGTGCTCGTAAGTGTCTGTCGCCAATTTCACAAATTGAGCTGAACCCACCTAGAATTGTAAGAAGACACAGGATACACTTGTATCAGACAGAGTGAAGTGGTAGTCTGTCATGTTCAAACCCAACATTTGGTGCCAGCAACCATTTTTTTTTTAGAGTGAGTGAGCAACCTAAAATGCTTCAGGAAATCAAAACTAGAGTGCCAATTCGCCAGACGCCAGTGCAATACAAGTTTTCCAGAAGCGCATTTCGCCTCTAACAGCTTATTACAGATACCGTAAAAGTGTCCAGACCGTGACCCCAGAGTGAAGTTCAGAACCGACCCCAGAACAGGGAGAGTTTGGAAGCAGCAGAGGAGCATTTAACTCACCGACGGGAAGACGGCCTTGGGGGTGTCGTCGCCGGCGTAGCCCGCCTTGCAGCTGTAGGAGCCCACATCTATGACGATTGCCGAAACCTCGTCTGCGGAGGCAGAAGGGAGCGGTGGGCGCGTGAGATCTCCAGGGGTTTAGGGTTTAGCGGGAGCAGGAGGGGGCTGGGGGAGGGTGAGAGAGCTTACCTCCGCCGTACATGGCTGGAGATTCAGGGAGGGCGGTCGCCGTGGGGTGGCGAGGCGGGGGACGCAAACCCTAGCTCGCCGGAGACGGACGGGGCGAGGGAGAGGAGAGGGAGGGGGGCCAAGCGAGAGGGGTTTTGCTTCACGTGTTTGGGGCGACTTGGCGGCCGTGCACCTTACCCGCTCTATGGTGTGGCCCGCCTGTCACCGGGTGATGCCGAAGAGCGGGAGATATCGATCTGGGCCGAAGCTCGACGATGGAATTCTACCGTGTCAGTCAACGAGAAACGTGGCTTCACTACCCGCAAAAGGTCTTAAGAGCAACTCGCTCCTTCTATTGAGAATTGAGAATACTAATTCAAAAAAGAAAAGAGATTGAGAATACTAGATTGCATGAGATAGAGAAGATGGATTACGGCCATAGAGCCAATGTTAAGGATCAAAAGAAAAAAGATGGATTACAACGGAGAGAGAAAATAATACATCATCTCCATTTTCATGGAACCCACAAGTTAGTCTCAGCACTCTTTTTCTTCTCCCTCTTCTCTCTTTCCTCTCTATCTTCTCTGGCGGTGCTCGTCCGGCGGCCATGGCTAGAAGTTGCCCGCCCAATGCGTGCGATGGTGGTGCTAGGCGTCACAACCGGCCAAAGCTCTCGGCACAGTGTGGCGGTGGTGCTTGCTCCATGGTTTGGTGAACCTAAGGTGTCAGTGATAGGAGAGAGGGAAAGGGGTTAAAAAATACTAGTATTGGAAAGGGGATTTTGAGAGCATGTTTCTTTTCGTTCGGACCACTTTGTTACTTGATATAGGGAAAGGGGATTTGTTTCACTCAATTTTGTGGAGTTGCTCTAAGCCATGGCTTTATCCCCACAAGGAAAAAAAAACAACTTTAACTCCTTGATGCTTTATTCGGTGTTCTTAGGCTCTAGAGACTGTAACGAGATTACCCACAAAATTGTAGTTGTTGAGTGTAGTTGTGTTGAAGGAATTGAGATTTCTATTAGCTCACTTCTGAAACGTGATGTAGTTGTCGATGAAGAATCTTCAGCCCATGAGTAATGCAAAGTCGCACAAATTAAAGGAAAAAAGAATCTTCAGCCCATGAGTAACGAAGATTATTGGGTTTTTTAGAGCATTGTTCATACTTTTATTGTCTTCCAAAACATGAATGAGTATGACTTGTTACTATGGCCACGTTTATACCATTGGTTGGCCAGACTCAGGCAAGCAAAACACGAACGACTAGGAATCAACTACTCAAGGACCAGAAAATGAAATACGCACCAAACCATGGTTAGGATGCAAACACAATCATTGCCCACAAGTAAACAAGCACTTTGGGCTAGGCTGCGGCGGACATCCAAATGCACCTGATATTCACAACATGTACATAGTTTTATCAAACCTATACAAATAACTGCACAAGGTTTTGTGTCTTTAGTTAATTACTCCCTATATCCCAAACTATATAACGTTTGACTTTTTGACATCAAGTTTGATCATCTGCCATATTCAACATTTTATTTAAAATGTCACTTCTTTTTTCACGTAGCTTCCTTTATTAATTAAAATTCTTCAAAAATAACTTAAATTTGACTATTTTTATATAATTTTTTTTGAATAAGACGAGTGGTCAGACTTAGGGTTGAAAAGTTAAAGGCCTTATAATTTAAGAGGAGTAAATATTAATTATCATTGTTTACGTAGATATATAACGTTGCGACAGGCTTTGGGACAACGTAGAGTGCATAGGAACGGGGCAACAACATTTGTTTGTTCATTAGTTATCACATAGAACGTTAAGTGAAGATGAAAAGTGACTACGAAAAACGCGTGGCAGTTATATATGTGAAATATATGAATATGAAAACTTATATGAACAATTTATATGAACATAGGCAGATTTCTGCACCAAGATTGACCATATATCTATGCAATGGCATTTTTGTGCAAATGCAGTGACATAATAAACAAAACCAGTTTAAGGGGGAAATATATTTTAAAAAGGATAAGGCAAAAAAAAATGCCCCCACGCAGGATCGAACTACGGACCTTCAGTTTACAAGACTGACGCTCTACCACTGAGCTATAGGGGCTTCTTTGAGCTGGACTCCAGAAAAATTTTTAATTAATTATACAATATGCATTAATGGCTACAATTTTCTCCTCTGATTCATGCTCGAGCAGCAGCAGCACTCCAAGGTGATCGAATTTGATATTTTGGTTGACGTTTGGTTTAACAAGAGGTACAAATCATCAGTACTCTGCCCATCATCCATAAGCTGAGGATCGTAGATTGTGAGACCGTTAGTCCTCTTTGTTCGGTGGTGAATTATCTTATCTTGACTTGATGAATCATGAGTTTCTGCCACTTGTACACATGCTACCCACTAATCAGGACTGTTCAATTTGTTTATCGTCCCTTGTTATGCCAGAAAAACAAGGTGAGCCGAGCTACTTCGAACTCCCGTGGCTCGTCAGAGGAAAACGGACGAGGTGCTGGACCTTTTTTTTTCCATAGCAAATCACGTTCCTAATAATAATTGGAAGCCGTGGGCCATGCTTGAAAATTGTGAGCCCAATTGCCCACTTACGGAGCCAGAGTCGCCGCAATTGCGGTCCGACTGGCCGAGGGTACGCCAGGCGCCGCTGGGAGGAGCGGATTCGGCGAGGGAACGACGACGACGACGGGGCGCTGACAGCTGCTCTGGGTGGGCAAGCTTTGATGACGGCGGGCAAGCCCTGTTGACGGATGCTTCCGACGACGGCGATCTGGAAGCGGCGCACGCCACGCGCAGGGGAAATCGCCCACCTTCTCTCATCAATACCGCGGGGCATGTGTGCTGGTTAGTCGCCTATCTGCTGCGCTGGATCTACTACAAGGCGGACGAATGGCTTATCTACCTCCGCTGGAGGCGGAGGAAGAAGGTCGATTACTACGAGTCCATAGACGAACGTCTCTATAACCAACTCGTTAGGTAAATAATTAGTAGCTTCTGTTTTTCCCTAAAGATAAGATAAGATGGCTGGTTTTTGCTAGTTTAATTTGGTTATTAGCATGCTGTCTACAAAGGGATTAGTACTAGTAGTGCTCTAATCTGACGGGATCCACTGGTTCCCCCCCCTATTGATCACGGGACTGACCAGGAATTGCTGAAAATCCCATTGTTGTTACTAAGAATCATATGCTGCTGGATCGAATTTGCTAAGATTAGAGATTATTAAGTTGCACGAGCTTAGGTACGAGGTGGATTGTTTGAGATTTTCTTAGTCAGTTTGGTTTATTTGCCCTCCGCTGACTATGAACATTCAGTCAAGCACAGACCATTAATCCTTTGTGTTTCAATGATTGTTTTATCTTGACAAATGAGGAGTTTATCACCTCTACTATTCTGCATGCCACCTATATATACTCTATAGGTAGCATGTATCACCTCCTGTTTGTCTGTCTGATTGCTCAAATTTGTTTACCATCATCCCTTGTATCACCATGTATCACTTCCTGCTTGTCTGTCTGATTCCTCAAAGTTGTTTACCCTTATTACTAGAGAAAGTTGCCCCAAGTACTTGGAAATTCAAGGACATCAAATGCAAGCCGCAATACAATGCTTGAAATACTACAATGATAGGCATCAGGTGATGTTTCTAACTCATGTTCTATCAGAATTTATCAGATATCTGCTCTGGCACTGTCAACAGTATATTCATCGATTGCTTCTCTTGATCTGGCTATATTTCAGGGCTTGGAATACGTACTTGCTTCTGAAAAGGTGATGGAAAATTCGGGAACAGACTGTTCATCAGGAGAAGTCTGGACTCATGGCAACTTTGTGGCTCGTCAGAGGGAAGCGTGGTGCTTCTCATTCCTATATGGGCCACCGACCCTCTTCTTTTTTGAGCTGAATGGTTCTCCTTATCATGGTGGCAGAGGCGGAGCTCCCCATGCGGCAGGGTGGGGCAGCTGCCCCACCTACCGCTGGAGGAGAGTCACTAGTATTCCTCTGTCTTTCTCACTTCCGACCGAGCCAAGCAGCAGGCGAGCGGCGGCGTTCGGCGGCTGGAAGACGAGCGTGTGAGAGAAAAAACATTTGAGGGAAGATAAAATGGCCCAATAGCCCAGGCGGCCCAAGTACATAGTGCTCCAAATTCTCAGTCGTGGATCCAGTTAACCGCTAGCCTGCTGCCTGCATACTGCGTTCACCCGTCGCCCCATCCGCCTACTCACGAGTGCGGCCATGCCTAAGGTCCGCCGCGCCGCTTGCCGAAGCCGCAGCCGCGCCAAGCACTAGTCAGCAGGTGCCACTACGCCGGCAGCCAGGCAGCCTGCAGCCATGGAGGAGTAGGATTTGGGGGTGGGTGATGCTCGCGATGAGCATATAAGAGGCGCAGCAGCAACTGGTGCTAGGCACTGACATAGTGACATGGCTAGGGTCAAGTTATTAGCACCGAGAGGCATCAGGAGAGGAGATGAGTAACTGTTGGCTGAGGCGCAGGGTGTTCTACAATTGTCAAGAAAAAGTTTATAACAAGAGGAATCTATCAATAATCAAATCGTGTATAATTGAGGTTTAAGCATTTAGCAATATATTTGAAACGTGTTAATTGAGAATTTGTGATGTCATTAAAAAGTTGTGTCCGTGATGCGCCCTACCTAAACTTTTGTCCGAGCTCCGCCACTACATGGTGGAGTTGTAACATGTGCACCCTTAGGTATGTCGTATGTACTATGAATACTTTGTTTAAGAAAGATCATGCCTTGTCAATCTACCATGTTTATTTTTTGAAAGATCATTTGTATATACCAGTGTAGTCTGATGTCCTTGTAGTAGACAATAGTACTTAGCTTTTATTCATAAGACAACCGGAAATTCCATTGGAATTGACTGCATTGCTTAGTTGGCCTATGTCTAGTACTAGTAGTATTGGCGCTCATGAGGTTCAATGACTAACCTTGTCAACCACTTACTTGTATCGTGCCTTGTGGGCATATTCATAGATATCTGGCAATTGAGCTTTTTTAACATTTAATTTATTTATAATGAGAGGCATAGTTTACTTTGTTACTCGGTCTGCCGCATCTATTTATATTCTATAAAAAGTCCCGTTTTTGCCTAGAATTGAATACATCACATTTGAGGGCTGGGCCGTAGTTTTTGTTAAAGACTTAAGAGTTACTGTGTAAATTTGATTGTGGAATATGTTTCGCACAAAAAAAAAAGGATAGTGCAAAAGAAGCAGTTATGTTACCGTAACCTTCTATGCACTGTTGTCTGAAGCCTTCCCACCAAAAAGAAATAAAAGTTTTTTTTTGAAGTATTAAGGAATATATCAATGAGCTTACAAGGAATCATTTTTGCAGCTGCCTAGCATTTATTTGTGTTGTTCACTTTCTTCATAAGAACCACGCCTGAAAATTCCAAACTATCTACACCTATATTCCAGGACTTGAAAAATTTGACTGCGTCCTTTTATCATAAAACAGTTGATCAATATGTGGCTTCTTGATTCACTTTGGTCATGCTCCTAAGCTAGGCTAAGATGATGTAGGGCTCTATGGCTTCTCATAAGGACCAACAACACCTTGATTTTCCTTGAGATTAATCCCAGTAACTTTCAGGCACTGGATTAGATGAGCAATAAGGTTATTTTATTTCAATTTTTGTGCTGCTAAGGTGCACTTTGGAGTGTCTTTGATGGCACAACTGACAATTAGGTGGTAGGTATGAGACAACATATAATCAGGTGGACCAAGTATATAACTGGTGCTTCCCAGTGGCGTGCTTCATGTGTTTGTGTTTCATTTTTGTTTCTTTTCATTCAAAAATGGTGTTCTTGGGTTTGCTATTGTATTGTAGGCTTTCAGGCAGCCTGATATATATCTTGGTTAATTTCTTCCATGTATTTTCAGATGAACCAGTTAATGAAGCATACAGGTTCCTAGGTATTCCTCTTTGGTGGGCTAAACGTCGGAGTGGAAGATGTATCTGTCTTTGTTCTCCTTCTCTTTTAATCAGGATGTATATCTCCCTTGATAAAATATTGACTTCTGTCATATCTTGCAGTACCTATTCCTTGCCTTGATTATTCCCTATGTTTTGCAGATGACTGTATTTGCCTGATTTGTGGTTCGCGCCATACTGTCCAAGATCCTTGCCCTGAAAAATTCTCATGCGGGCATAGGAGGAAAGATATAGATTGTCTTTGCAAGATGTGCTACTGTCGATCTGAAGTCCTGCACCCTAGTCCGGGGGAATTTGAGCATGGGCATCAAATTGACGCCACGTTTAGGTAGTTGCATGAATTGTCTCCGGTCCCAGAGGAACAAGGATGAACTCCAGTTTGTGCATTCCAATCGGGGTACACTTGTGTTTTGTCTATTGATCACTTGTTATATATGCAACTTAATCAATGTTGACTAGGGCGCGCTAAAGATTGAAGTTGTTGCACTGTTTCACCTGCTTGGTCCTAGGGGTGGACATATTAATGGAGGGAAAACTGAAGATCAAACCGAACAAACTTACGCCAACTTTGTGGCTCGTAGTAATTAAGAAGAAAACATATAGTGCTTCTTGTTCCTAGTATATGTATATGTGTAGGGACTCTATAATCTTAACTTGCTCCATCTGTCCCAAAATAAAAGTTGTTATATGATATACGCAGGTCAAACATTTTTAGCTTTGACTAGGTTCATATAAAGTTTATTATAAAACTATATTCAATGATCAATCTAATGATATTAGTTATGTATTATAAATATAAATATTTATATATAATTAATCATTTTTTAAAAAAAATGACTTCTCTATACGCGTGAATGACTTGTATTTTGAGAAGAAGGGAGTATACGTTAAGCATGTGCATCGTTTAGTGACCTGCTCTCTTAAAAAATAGCAGTGACCAAAGAACCCTCTAGTAGCGATACGTGGTGGCACAAACGCTTTTCCAAAAATTGCTGAAGTTTTAAGAAAGCGCCGAAAAAACAAAGCAAAACACGGAGAGTATCATCATCAAAAAAGATAGCTAGCCAGGTCAGGTTAAGGCAGCACACAGAGTGCTGTAGGCGGCCGAGAATATAAACCACTCCGATCCGATCAAAGACGAGGAGGAAATAAAGCCACTTTGGCCAACTGATGATGATGATGATTTCCTGGTCCAGACGACACACAAAGCCTGCACGCCCCAGGCCTTCCACAACCAACTGCCTGATGCCGAAACGCGGCCGTGCTTTGTTCCTCCGACGGCGGATACGAATACGATGACGAGGCGCCACATACGCACATCGGTGCACGCTAGCTCCGTCGTCTCTTCCGATCGTTATCCAAGCAAGAGCGCCGCGGCGGCCTTGCTCGCCGGCAGTAACAGTCGGGTAATAATCCGATCCGTAACTACCTACCTAGCTAGCCTGACAGACTAATTACGTATTAGGTACATCAGCGAGCCGACAGCCATGAATATGATCAGGGCGGTGCGGCGCCGGTTCGCCGTCGGCCAACTGGCCACGGCCACGGAACCCGCCACGCTGCGCCGCGCGGCCGCCGAGCTCCTCGCCACTGCCATCTTCGTCTTCGCCGCCGAGGGCGCCACGCTCTCCTTCGGTACGTATACGTTGCTGTGTGCCTGTTGTGCACTTGTGCGTCGACGTACGTACTACTCGTAGGTCGTAACTAACCTCACGTGTGTGCCGGTGCCGCGCGAGGATGCACCGCCATGACAAGCAGGGCGGCGTCGTGGGCGGTCTGGTGGCTGTGGCGCTCGCGCTCGCGGCCGCCGTGGCGTGCGCCGCCAACACCTCCGGCGGCCACGTCAACCCGGCAGTTACCTTCGGCGCGCTGCTCGCCGGCCGGATCTGCCTCGTCCGCTCCCTCGTCTACTGGGCCGCGCAGCTGCTCGGCGCCGTCGCCGCCGCGCTCGTGCTCCGCCTCGCCACCGCAGGGATGGTACGTACGCGCGCTCCTTCGATAAACTGGATCAAACAGCTAGCTAAAACTGTTGCCTTGTCACCTTGTGCTATGCTAACGCCGAGACACACATGGGTTGGCCATTAGTGCATGCGCAGCATCTGCCGGAGTACGCGCTGGCGGGGGGGCGTGTCCGGGTGGCTATTGTGGTGGAGCCTACTGTACTAATGACATAGCTTTGTTCGATTGTTTACTCAGCACGCATGCTCTTTCCTCAAAGTTATTCCTTTAGTGGTACTTGAGACAACAATGTATCTACCATGACTTTATCTTTTGAAGGTCTTCGTAGAGGTACGATGAATGTACATACCTAGAGACTATTTGCGTTCATACTATGTTTAAAAATTTTCCTTGCTTCCTACATCATCTCAATTATCTATCTATACTATAGCACTATTATTCGACATTGGAATGTTTGTACATTAGTGTGTATATATATCTGATATTAATGTTAGATGTTAAAATTGTATGGTTTACAAGAAGAGGAGATCAGAAATTTATAATTTTATTTAGATGTTATTACCCTTTGTTTGGTATCAGATTTAAGATGGCTACTAGCTTGTATGTAGAATTCATATATGATCGAGCGAGGAAAGCATTGTATATTCCAAGTTCGCCGGTGCATGCTTGTTAGTTGCAGAGAACAAAGCAAAAAAGTACATACGCATTTACCCACCACTACTAACTCACTGACACACCACTATGAAGAAAAAGCACGATGAAGCCAATGAAAGACAAACAAGGGATGCCTATCTACCTACAGTGAAGGATTCGTCCCCTTGCAATAGAAGAAGCAGGGGATGACTCAGTGTGAAGTCAAAATGTATCGGCACACTTATGATACGATAATGACATATGGTGTGGTGTCAATTAAGTTTGGTATATGATTGTTTATCCTAGCAGACGACAAGACAAATGCAACAAAATAAACACATATAGCTTGAGACGGCCACATTTTTTGGGCACAAGTGAAATAAAAACATTCTACATATTAATTTGGACAAAGGGTATCTACTCACTTAATTAGTTCGTTATATGATTTACGTGGTTAATGTAGACAGTAACAATTTGTATGATGCAAAATATAAGTAGGAACTAGCTTGGTGCTTTAGGGAAAGTGATGGATCAGACATGCATGACGTTGGTCCCACCGAGCCAAACGCGCATACGCGTGTCGGTCGACGATCGAGCATGTGCAGTGCTTCAACTCGAAGTCTTGAAGCAGCAGCAGGTAGCTAGCATGTGTGAATGTATATGTGTTGACCCTAGCTATGATTTCCCCTCCATCCCGTGCAATTGTGCAAAGGAAAAGCTAGCTAGGTTAATTAATTTGCATTGCAGCTAGCTTGTTGGTTAATTTCCGCAGGGAGCTACTGTAGGTGAGAAAGCGACAGTGACAGGTGTAGCTAATTGAGACATGGAGTACGACTACTAGTTGGCTGATGGTCGAGCAGTGCGACGTGTTAACGCGTACGCGTCCCTGCTTTTATACCCTCCGATCAATCAGAAACCCCTCCCCACACACACAGCTATACACTCTTATCAACTTAAGTCTTCCGGCGCGCGGTCTCCAACTTTTCTCCTCACGGCTTTCAGACCTGCGAGTGCCGAGCGGTCGTCTTTCTCTCCTCAATCTCTCCCTAGCCCGGCGAGCTCCATCAGAGCCCCGGCCAGCTCCTCCCGGCGCCCCGACGCGCGCGAGCTCTCCGGCCAAGGCCGATTCGGCCCTGGCCCTGGTGGATCCAGCCCCGGCCCTGGAGGAGAGGACCGACAAAGGCAGGTAAATGCGGCCCCTCTCCTCCTCCCCTCTCCTTTGCGTCGCCGGCGAACTCAGCAGGGAGTATGGCGCCTGCGGCCCGGTCCTCATCGACTACAACCACTTCCTCGTGCTCTTACATCTTAATTATTGTAGCATAATTTACTCTTCCGATTTGGGTGTAATTTTGTTAACCACTTGGTGTAAATTGGTCATTTGTAAATGAGAATTGTCATTTGGAACACTTCTATGTTTTTTTGCTTTGATTTCTCTTCTAGTTTGCCCAATCTGTTAATTATGTTTGTCATTTTTCTCTGCTCATCTTCTGGTTTGCAGGTGAACAACAAAGGTCGGGGTACGTGGCCATGGCCGACGACAACAACCAGCCTGCTGCTGCTGCAGCTGCTCCGCAGCCGCCGGTGGCCGTCATGCCGGCGCCGGCGAACAACAACAGGATCCTGGTCGCGGTCTGCCTGTGGGCCTGCGTCAACACCGGCGTCTTCTCTATCGTCGCAATCATCGCAGACCACACCCGCTGCAGGAAGGTACGACGTTCATCATCGACCATCATTAATTAACGCATAAACGTGCATGCAAATGCAAATTAATAAACTGCACCATGGCATCCATATGTGCAGTGGACGTGGGTGTACCAGTGCTTGGCTCTGACCGCCGATCACACGACCGCCGCGGAGCTGAGCGCGCTGTTTGACGGAGGGCTGTTGTGCAGCACGGTCGCGGGGCTGAGCGCCCTGCTGCATATGATACTGACGGAGAAGACGAGCTGCACCAGCCGCAGCTGCGGCCGCTGGGCCGTCGACGCCCTGGCCTGGGTGGCGCTGGCGACCACGGCGGCCGTCCACTGCACGGAGGTAGCCTCGGGCTGCATCGCCCTCGCCGCCCACCCCAACAACGACACGTACTTCTGCGTCCACGTCTTTCTCGCCTCCCTTTGCCTGATCGTGGATCTGCTCTTCATCGCCGGACTCCTCCTCTGCAGCTGCTGCTCCCCTCGTCGTCACAAGCTAGGCGACGGAGTGCCGGTCTAGCACTCTGCTAGCGAGTAGATAGGAGAGAGGAAAAAAGGCAGAAAATGGCAATTTCTTTTCGTCCATACACGTACTAGTAGCTGTATAAAATGACACATTTCAGGTTCTAGAGAAATGATAACGCCCCGTCCTATTTATCTAGATAAACATCATAATCGTATAGATTTTTTTGAGTGGATTATAATGGCATAGATGTAACTGATCTTTGTTTTTATAGCATATATGGGCCCACGTAGTATTTTTCTTCATCTACCATCATAGCCCATGAATGCCCAAGAATCTTTCTCAAGCCATGCTATGCAAAATTTTATGGGGATTGATTGGAGTTCTTGCAATGTTGGCCTAATTAAAGTAATTAAAGGAAATAGAAATTTCTTAGCCACTCGTTTGATGGGTATTTTTGTAACTTCGCATTTAATTGTCCTTAAATTATAGTCTTTCTAGATAGAAGAAATAGACAAAACTATCAGTCAAAGGCTACAATCTTTATGGAGAAAGTAGACAAGAGCTCGTGAGAGTTGTACGGAGAAAGTGAACTAGAACATATAGACAAGAGCATGTGAGAGTTGTCAAATGTTGACATGCATAATGCATGACAGCTGCCATGTTATGTGGGTGGATTCCATCTCCACCACATACTCCTACTACTCCTAGTGTTCCTATTCATCCATTGAGGCCTTGTTTAGTTCTAAGGCTAGAGTTAAAAATTTTTACACTCTTTTTATCACATCAATTTTTTTACACATACATGAACTATTAAATGTAGATAAAAATAACTAATTATATAATTTAATTATAAATCATGAGACAAATTTTTTAAACTTAATTAGTCTATAATTGAACATTAATTGTCAAATACATATGAAAATGCTAAAAATTCTAACTCTAGTCCAACTAAACAAGGCCTAAAAAATATAAATAATCTAGAACAGCTTTTGGGGCACTAAAGAAGGTGGTACTGTTGGATATCGACTTGGATCGTGTGACTTACTGAACGTAAGTCATTGGTGGTTTGATATCGACTTGGATCGTGTGACTTACTGAACGTAAGTCATTGGTGGTTTGATATCCGGTGCCATGAAATTCGAATGGCCTCTAATTAACTTCTGCATCCATGGTAGATTTCACTACGGAACAGAAGTTCAATATTCACTCTTGGGTCCTGCCTTACGAGTGTCTTGTTCTGGTTTGGGACTAGCTTATACAGGAACGATGAATCAGCGCCCGTCGTGGCTGCAACCGTGAACATATAGCTCGCAGCCTGAGCCTATCATGCACAGTTGCACACCGTGTGGCCGATTCTAGACTTTCGAATCACCGAGAGAGAGTTTCTTTTCAAACATTTTAAATTTTGAATTAGCCATGCCATTTTCATAAAACAGTTTAGGATTAGGAAATCATTAATGAAAAATAAATTATAAAAAATGCAAAGTTAATTATACACGTATCAAAACGTCACTTATTTATGATTTGTATAATAAATAATTAGAATTCCTAAATAATTTAATAGCACCTCTAGTATGAAAGTGCATAAAAACAATTAAAAGCTGACACGCAGTGATGCGTAACACTATGATGGTAAATCATTTGGTTTATACGAAAGATAGCACAATATAATTAATTGTATGTCTATGAGACCCACTTATTTATAGTAAATATAATAAATATATTAATATTATTTTTATTATAAAAATCATATAAATCCAAGTTGTCATATCCTAGTGGATGACAACTATGCATAGTGGGTGATAATTATGATAATAAATATTTAATATAGCTGTCACCCACTATGGCATGACAACTTAGATATGATAAATTTAAGTTGTCATGTCACAGTAGGTGACATAGCAGTCAAATTCAATAATGAACTCCAACGTGGCACGAGATCTAATGTTTTGGAACTAGATCAAAACACATTTGAAACTTAATAAAAAGTACATATCAAACCATGAAACATACATATGCTTTAGAATTTCTCTCCACAACCATCAAACTGAGATGGGCGGTGATCTTAAGCAGGTAATTGAGCCGCACCAGTACGTTGCGGGCACACAAGATGTGATGTCCCCTACTTTGAGAAATTTGGCCGCCTCAATGAGCTTGTCTACCATCACCGTTTTCAACTTTGCTTTGTTTAGGGTCCCTTCTCTCCCCTTAATCATGCTAAAAGCTATTATTCTAGATCAACTTATTTTCTCACAATGCTCTTCTTTGCCTAGTTTCAACTTGACCGTAGAATCCCCTTGATTCTCTCCTTCCTCCACCGTCTCCGGTTGCCCAAACTCCATCATCGCCTCTCCTACCTTAGACCCCGCCTATGCCTCTGCCTCACTGACGCTGTGGAGCCATAGCATGACCTGAGTTTGACAGACTCGTTGATAGACTTACTTCTGTCTCCACGCTCATAAACTTTGACTAAAATTATATAGAAAAATACTAATAGTTTTTAGACAAAATAAATACCTTTTAATTAGTTATTAAATATATTTAATAATAAATTAATTTTAATATATAAATGCTAATATTTTTACTTAAAATTGAAGCAATTTGAAAGGCACACTTTTCATAATTGCATTCTTTCTAAAACAGAGTGAGTAGTTATTTAATATAATAAATAATTTAATAAGATATTTTATATAAAAATTATATAGAAATAATTAAAGATGGTTATGACGCCTTTAAAACTATCACACTATAGTATACATAACAATTATGGTACCTTAAATAATTTAATAACATCTTTTATATAAAAATATATATAAATAATCTAAAACGATTGCCGTACGCCTGACAGCTATGATACCTTATAAGGCTGTGTGGTGGATGGCAGGTGAGCCTGTCACCACCACCACAAAGAAATAACTTCTCTCTCCTCGTCATCTTAACATTTGCGCTGCGCCGCGACTCTACGTCCGGACGTGTGCCTCGCCAAATTCGAAATGGAAGTCTGGGCCCCA
The DNA here is from genome assembly GCA_023333625.1 of Bothriochloa decipiens. Classification (NCBI taxonomy): domain Eukaryota; kingdom Viridiplantae; phylum Streptophyta; class Magnoliopsida; order Poales; family Poaceae; genus Bothriochloa; species Bothriochloa decipiens. Next base: position 1,566,060 of record CM041629.1, read on the forward strand.
CCGATTTCTGTTATCATCAGGGAATGCTCCCCACACGAATGACCACAGATCAGCCGCCACACGGCATCTTTCACCGCCTACGCGTACCGGCGTTCAAGGGATAGTGCCACACCCTCTCGCTGACAGCCCTGGCACACATGATGCGGTCCCCACATGGCAGTGGTATACCTGGTGTGCGCATTGCTCGTGCTGCTATTTGGCGGGCGCGGCGTGTGAGTTTTGCTTGCCCCCCCTCCCTCTTCGCCGGAGGCAGGCACCAGGCAGAGCCGCCTCATCGCCGTCGCGGCCACCTGCTCCTCCTCCTTCTCCTCCTCTGCCACCACCGCCTGCCTCCCAACTCCCAGCACGCAGGGGCCTATGGCGACTGGAGGGGAGAGGCGGCATAGGTAGTCCGAGGGGTTGCGGAGGGAGGCTGCGCCGGGCCACGCCGTCCGGTGCCTCGGGGTCGTTCGCCACCGCAGCTTCTGGCCGCGCCGGGGCCGAGGAAAACGAGAGGGATCGAGGAGAGGTAGCCCCCGGAGCCCCTTCGCCAAGGTTCTGGAATGGCGGCAAGAATTTCCTTTCTGTCCCTTGCTTTCCTTTGCTCTGTCCCCTTCCATGTATTGTGAAGAGATGATCTCTCTCTCGCGCCATGAATTCTTGATGCTAATAATCTGGTCCGCTGCTACGATGATTCCGCGCATGCAGATTGGGTCCCTGATGTCGCGAGGTTGGGTTTTGTTTTTGGTTCCTTTATACTGCTCAAGGCTGGGGTTTTCTTAAACACCGGTTGCCTTTTGGATGCTATTTCGGGATTGATGGTGGTTTCGTCCTATTGTTGGTCGATGTGCCTGATGTTTGGTTTTTAATTCGTGTCACAGCACTGGGTTAGCGACAGTGATGGCAGTGGCAGCTTCGAATGGGATAGTGATGACAATGGGGAGCAGGCAGCGAGCTTCAACGCTGCTGGTACCGGTTCATCAGCAATGGCATCAACAAACATTGATGCTCCAGGCCCATCGAGAAGGGTAATCCATATGCAACATTGTGTGACTCAACAGGTTGTTCTTCAGTTCATGTAACTAAGGGGATGTTCAAACTTCAAACCACTTGTGCTAAAACTGGTCAGGATGTGTGTATGTGTGTGTATTATGGTAGTCATGAACAGAATCAGGATCATGTTACTGTACAGTGACACGAACACTCTCATTGTTACTGTTACCTTGTTTCTAGTGGCTACGATTCTAATATTTTTCTGTCTGTTTGTGGGGCTGATTTTAAGGCTGCTAATGGCAATGGGAAGGCTGGGCCACCTGCCTCTTTGGTTCAAAAGTATATGGAAATGGGTTTCGCAGAAGAGATTGTTCTGAAGGCCATCAAGGACAATGGTATTTAGCTAATAATCCATTTCTTCCCATTTACTTAGATTCTAGGTGATTTTACATATTCTATCTGACAGCTGCTTTTTCTTTCAGGGGATAATGGAGCAGATTCATTTGTTGAGCTTCTTCTTACTTACCAGGTATTCATGGCTTCTGTTAGTTGTTCTTTGATGATGTTGTTGCATGGTGTCAAAGAGGATTTGTATTTACAAAGTGATGTTTACAAAGTGATGCCAAATGCAGGAGCTAGGCAATGACCTCATAGTGGATAATGGATTTGCTTCTGGTTGTGTCCCCCAAACGTTGATGATAGTGATGATGATGATATTCTAGAGAACTGGGATGATGAGGTTGCTGGTAGGGGGAGCACCAGGGTTGCTAACCCTGTTGATGATTCTGGCGACGAATTATTTTGATGCGCCCCCTTGGTGACTGTACATGTTGCTTTTTTCTTTTGATAAACCTGCTATGTACTTAGTTTGCTTCAATCATATATACTTCTGCACTAAACTTGTTTAATGTTAAACCAGTAAGTAGGGTACTTATAAAAACGCCCATAAGGTTCCTTACTTTTACTTGCACCTGTTCATTTGGTTTTCAAACAGCTGTTACCTACATAGCTGTACTAGAAAGCCAATCTACTTTGTGTTTTTCCTTATATTTTGTGACAACTGGGTTCTTTTGTGCAAAACAGCATGTTCCCATGAAACCAAAATCCTTAATTTTGTAAGAAAATCTATCGGTAAGACGTAGGCAAGATAGTTATGTCAATCATAAACTTGGAACTATTGCATTCATCTTATATGTATGATTAGAACTCTCATGTTAGTGACATTCTTGAACAAGACGCCACCATGGACTATCAAATGAAACTCCAAAATTGTGGGTTGCATCTGGCATTCATTTTATTGTACTTAAGTTTGATGTACCCCCTCCTCCCTCAAATAGCACTCTCTCCTACTGTTTTAATTCATGAAAAAAACGTTATTTATGGGTTATAAACTTATAATCAGTGCCGGAGCGTGACCACAAAGCGGGGGGGGGGGGGGGGGGTCTTTTTTATAAAAAAAATAATTACAAAAACCAACCTTTTTTTTCATGAATTAAAACAGTAGGAGAGACTGCGCCCTGAGGCCGCAGGGGGTGGATTTGCCAAGCCATATGTTTAATACTTCCATGTTCATTTTAGCTACTATTACCCATGCTTAACCTAAATTATTCTTAAGAGAGAGGACCTACAGTAGTGTATGCTAACAAAGGAGAGTTGAGCACAGAGACGAAAAAATGCAGCAAAGCAAGCATAGAAGCGCATTTGTGCTTACAGATGGCAAGGAGAGTATAGAGCCATAGATGTCTGCACTGTGCAGCATCAAAACATAGGAGAGACAGAACCTGAAACCTGAATAACATATAGAAACAGAGAAGGGAATGCGTAATGAGACAAGATAGCTAAGATCAAATCATTATTGAGGTTTTAAACAGCGCATGCAACATTTTTTTCAGGCATGCAAGCTTTAGCGGAAATACAGAATAGAGACATACTGAGGAGACACTAATCCATAGAGCCATGTAAATTTGTCAGGCCCTGTATGGCCTTAACGTGGCTCTGCCGCTGGTTATACTCTATTTCCTTTTGATATTTGTGCAAACAATTTGAGGCCCTGTGGTGCAACAACATTCCAATATTCCTGTTCAACTCTAACATTAAACTTGCATTGTACTTTCTGGTTTTTGCCATTGGACTTCATGTAGCTGAGAGTTGATTGAATTGGACTACTGCTGGACTTCCATTTTTCTACACACTACATTTGTTTTTCTCAATAATAAAGCTAATTGTTTTCCTAACTTGTCCATAGTTATGATACTTCCCATTTTATAACACATTACAAGATTGTTGTTTTTGTCCATTGGAAGGTAACTTAAATGCTAGTTTATGTAGCTTGTCAACTGTATTCTCAGTGCTTTCCTGTGCTTTCTACACAGGATTTCTTACATGAGATGTCACAGAAGGACGACAAAATTGATTCCTTAGTTAAAATGGGGTTTCCTGAGGATGAGGTTGAACAGGCTATTACTAGATGTGGTGTGCTCTCTGAACCTTTGTTCCATGCTCCTCTGTTTGCCTTTAGAGTCCTGAGAAAAATAAGCATCAATTTCCAACCTTGAAAGTAGGATATGTTCTATAGAACACATCAGTCGAATAATAACATTGCCATGATTAATTATATGTCAAACTTTCTATTGGTTTATCTCTGGATTTTGAGCATTTTCCTAAAATGCTGTAAGTTGGAACCCGTAAAGTGGCTCCAATCTCGAACTGTGATAACCTAGAATGGTTGATTCTTTCCAAGCTTGATTTACTATTTGCATCAAGTCTATTTTATTTTAACTTATCTTCAGAGTTTATTATTTGAACTTGTTAAAGTATGCTCCAAATCCCCTGTTCCTTGATCATGCACCTCATGCCATCTACTGTTGTCGCTGGTTTAAAATTACTCAGGGTAGGAAGCATCTATCTCTGTTCTGGCGGATTCAATCTATGCATCACAGATCGCAGGAGATGGATGCTTTGGCAATTTGTCTGACATTGAGGTTTGTCTTAGATGAACTGTCCATACAAGTCTACAATAAGATTTAGTTCTAGTTTAACGGTCTGATAAGTGTCTTTGTAATACGGCAGGATAATTCTTATGGAGGGAGAAACAGAGGAAGGTCCATGGATAGGAACACAAAAAGAGAAAGATATATGGAGGTCAAGCACAGGGAAGTAGAGGCCCATTAGATGGTATCACTGAAGAACCTATGCCTCTCCCAAATCCAATGGTTGGATTTGGCTTGCCAGACCAGTGGACAAGAACAATGACAGAGATCTGCCTTCAGGAGCTATAGGTCCACCATACTTCTACTATGAGAATGTTGCTCTTGCTCCAAAAGGTGTCTGGGCTACCATATCAAGATGCTTGCATGACGTTAAGCCGGAGTTTGTTGACTCTAAGCACTTCTGTGCTACTGCCAGGAAAAGAGGACACACACACAATCTGCCACTTGAGAACAGGTCACGCCTCCGCCCCCTACCTCCAAACACAATATCTGAAGCCTTTCCTCGTACCAAGAGATGGTGGCCATCATGGGACCCAAGACGACAGTTCAATTGCATCTAGACTGTTGTGTCTGGTGCAAAACTGTTAGAGCGGATTCGTGTAGCGCTTACAAACAGTTCAGATCCACCTTTTCCAACAGTTCGGAAATATGTGTTGGATGAGTGTAGGAAATGGAATCTTGCTTGGGTAGGCAAAAATAAGGTTGCTTCTCTAGAGCCTGATGAGATGGAGTTTCTTCTCGGCTTTCCGAAGGATCACACTAGAGGGGTCAGTAGGACAGAGAGATATCGATCTCTAGGAAATTCATTTCAGGTTGACACTGTTGCTTACCACCTCTCAGTCCTCAAGGATATGTACCCACAAGGAATGAATGTACTATCCTTATTCACTGGTATTGGAGGAGCAGAGGTGGCTCTCTATAGGCTTGGTATACACATGAAGACAGTTGTTTCAGTAGAGAAGTCTGAGATCAACAGGGAAATTCTGAGGAGTTGGTGGGATCAGATGCAGAAGGGTACTTTGATTGAGATCAGTGACGTGCATTCACTGACATCTGAGAGGATCGAGACATATATTAGACGATTTGGCGGCTTTGATCTTGTGATTGGTGGAAGTCCCTGTAACAATCTTGCTGGGAGCAACCGTCACCGCAGAGATGGTTTGGAGGGCAAACATTCTTCATTGTTCTTTGAGTATGTTAGGATCTTGAAGTCCGTCAAGTCCATCCAGCGTATGTAGTACTTGTAAATTCAAGGACAGCAAATGCGGGCTGCAATACAATGCTTGAAATAGTACAATGATAGGCATCTGGTGATGTTTCTAACTCATGCTCTCTCAGAATTGATCAAATATTCTGCTCTGGCACTGTCAACGGTATATTCATCCATTGCTACTCTTGATCTGGCTATAATTTAGGGCTTGGAATACGTACTTGCTTCTGAAAAGATGATGGAAATTACGGGAATAGATTGTTCATCAGGAGTAGTCTGGACTCATGGCAACTTTGTGGCTCGTCAGAGGGAAGCGTGGTGCTTCTCATTCCTATATGGACTACCGAACCTCTTCTTTTTTGAGCTGAATGGTTCTCCTTATCATGGTGGCATTGTAGCATGTGCACCCTTAACAAACAACGAACAAACAATAACATAGCTTTTTATCCCAAGCAAGTTAAGGTAGGCTAGAGATGAACCCAAAAGAGGTAAGGAAACAAAGAACATATAAATGGTATTAAAAAAAGATTACGGTTCAGGCACGTTAATTACTAGTCTCTAAGCGCTCCTATCCATAGCTAAATCCTTAGGGATATTCCATTCCTTAAGGTCTCTCTTAACTGACTCGTTCTTTGTCAGTTTAGGTTGACCTCTACCGTTCTTTACATTATCGACCCGCTTTAGAACCCTGCTACGCACCGGCGTCTCAGGAGGCCTCCGTTGGACATGGCCAAATCATCTCAACCGGTGTTGAATCAATTTTTCCTCAATTGGTGCCACCCCAACCCTATCTCGAATATCGTCGTTCCGGACTCTATCCCTCCTTGTGTGTCCATAACACCATCGTAACATACGCATCTCTGCTACACTCAATTGCTAAATATGTCGCGTTTTATAGGCCAACATTCAGCACCGTATAACATCGCCGGATGAATCGCTGTCCTATAAAACTTACCTTTTAACTTCTGAGGCACCCTTCTGTCACAGAGGACGCCTGAAGCTTGACGCCATTTCAACCAACCGGCTAAAATTTTATGTCTAACATCTTTATCAATATCGCCATCCTTTTGTAGCATCGATCCTAAATACCAAAAAGTATCCCTCTTGGACACCACTTGCCCATCGAGGCTAACGTCTCCCTCTCATTCCTAGTCGCGCTGAAATCCCACCTCATGTACTCGGTCTTGGTCCTACTAAGTCTAAACCCTTTCGACTCTAAAGTGTGCCCCTATAGTTCTAACTTCCTATTAACCCCTGCCCTAGTCTCATCCACTAGCACTACATTATCAGCAAAGAGCATACACCAAGGGATATCACCTTGTATGTCCCTTGTGATCTCATCCATCACCAAAGCAAATAAATAAGGGCTCAATGTTGACCCTTGATATAGTCATATTTTAATTGAAAAGTCACTGGTGTCGCCATCACATGTTCGGACACACGTCACCACATCCCTGTACATATCCTTGATGAGGGTGATGTACTTAGTTGGGACTTTGTGCTTTTCCAAGGCCCACCATATGACATTTCTCGGTACTTTGTAATATGCCTTCTCGAGGTCAATAAAGACCATGTGCAAGTCCTTCTGCTCCCTATATCTCTCCATCAATTGTCGTAATAAAAAAATTGCCTCCATGGTCGACCTACCAGGCATAAACCCAACTTGATTTTGGGTCACACTTGTCACTCTTCTTAGGCGATGCTCGATAACCCTCTCCCAGAGCTTCATCGTATGGCTCATCAATTTAATCCCACGGTAATTAATACAACTTTGAATATCTCCCTTGTTCTTGAAGATCGGTACTAATATACTTCTCCTCCATTCTTTAGGCATCTTGTTTGACCAGAAAATGAGGTTAAAAAGCTTAGTTAACCATACTATCGCTCGGGCACCTAGGCATCTCCATACCTCAATGGGGATACCGTCAGGGCCCATCGCTTTACCTGCCTTCATCCTCTTCAAAGCCTCCCCGATCTCTGCCTCCTGAAATCTCCTCACGAAACATCTGTTGGTATCGTCAAATGAGTCATTCAACTCCAAGGTAGGACCCTCATTCTCCCCATTAAATAACTTGTCAAAGTACTCTCTCCACCTGTCCTTGATCTCCTCATCCCTCACCAAAAGTCGATTTGTCCCATCCTTGATGCATTTGATTTGGTTGATGTCCCTCGTCTTCCTCTCGCGGATCCTAGCCATTCTATAAATGTCCTTCTCCCCTTCCTTCGTGCCTAGCCGCTGACAAAGGTCATCATACACCTGACTTTTTGCTACACTCACCGCTCGTTTTGCAGCCCTCTTCGCTATTTTATAGCCCTCAATGTTGGCTGCACCCTTTTCATGATGGAGGCGCTTGGACCACTCCTTCTTCACCCTAATAGCCCTTTGCACCTCGTCATTCCACCACCAGGTGTCTTTCGCTTTCCATTTGCCTCCCCTACTCACTCCAAACACATCCGAAGCCACCTTCTGAACACATGTTGCCATCTTTAGCCACATGTCATCTGCAACTTCTCCTTCTTCCCACGGCCCCTCATCTAGCATCCTCTCCTTAAATGTTTGTGCTGCTTCCCCCTAAGCTTCCACCATTTTATTCTCGCAATCTTGGCCCGATTGTCCCGGTGGACACGTACCCAAAAGCGAAAATCCGCCACCACAAGCTTGTGTTGAGGGACAACATACTCCCCAGGTAACACCTTACAATCTAAGCAAGCACGTCTATCCCCCCTCCTTCCAAGGATAAAGTCGATCTGGCTCAGGTGTTGTCCGCTACGAAAGGTCACTAGATGGGATTTTCTCTTCTTAAAGACGGTGTTCGCTATCAACAAATCGTAGGCCAATGCGAAGTTCAAAACATCCTTCCCCTCTTGATTTCTACTACAATACCCGAAACCCCCATGCACCCGCTCGAAACCTACATTAGTCACACCCACATGACCGTTGAGGTCTCCTCCTATGAAGAGTTTCTCATTGATAGACACAGCACTAACCATGCAATCGAGATCTTCCCAAAACTGCCTATTGGTGCTCTCGCAAAGACCTACCTGTGGGGCATAGGCACTGATCACATTCAGAGCCAAATCTCCAACTCCAACCGGACTAGGATAATCCGGTCGCCTTGCCTCCGCACCTCAACTACTCCGTCCTTAAGGCTCCTATCGATCAAGATGCCTACACCATTCCTACCCGATGTTGTCCCTGTGTACCAAAGTTTATAGCCAGTATCCTCCACCTCCTTCGCCTTCCATTTAGTCTCTTGAACGCATAGAATATTTACACGCCTCCTAATTACTGTATCGACTAGCTCTCTTAACTTACCCGTTAGGGACCCTACATTCCAGCTACCTAGACGAATCTTAATTGGCTCGGCTAGCTTCCTTACCCTTCGCACCCGTCGAGGAAAGTGCGAAGATCCTTGTTCATTTTTCACTACACCCGGGTGCAGATGTAGCGCGTCACAAAGGTTGCGACGACCCGACCCTTACTCATTTATCATCGTACCCGGATCATGATATGACGCGCCACTAAGGGGATGACGACCCGGCCCTTGCCCATTTGACACTACACCTGGGTTCCGATGTAGCGCGTCGCTAAGAGGGTTACACCCCAACGAATCTCTTGTGGGTTTCATATCCATGAGAGTGGCTGGTTTTGAAATGTTGGCTAGCCAAACCTAACACACCCTCCTCCTTTACCCGGCTTGGGACCGGCTATGTTGAAACGACTCAAGAAAGTCTTCCAATTAATATAGCCAGAGTTCATGTGCACCCTTAGGTATGTGAAATGAATTTGCAATGTGCTCATACTTTTTTTAAGAATAATCATGCCTTGTCTATCTAACATGTTGTTTTTTGAAAGATCTGTATGTACCAGTGTAGCTCGATGTCTTTTTAGTAGACAATAGTACTTAGCTTAGCTTCATAAGACACTAGGAATTCCATTGGAATTGACTGTATTGCTTAGTTGGTCTATGCGCCAAGTAGTACCAGCACTCATGAGGTTCAACAACCTTGTCAAGCGCTTGTTTGGTGCTGGGCATATATTCACTGATTTCTGGCAAATTGTTAGCTTTTATAACATTTAATTCATTTATTTACGAGAGGGATACTTTACTTTAATTTGTTACTTGTCTGCTGCATCTTCCCACTTTTATATTTATAAATAGTCCCTTTTTGGTCCTAGATTTGAATACATTAAATTTGAGGGTTGGGCCATATTTTTGGTTAAAGACTTGAGAGAGTTTATTGTGTACATTTGATACTGGAATGTGGTTCGCATAAAAAAGAAAAGGATAGTGCAAAATAAGCAGTTATGCTACCGTAACCTTCTACACTGTTGTTTGAAGCCTTCCTACCAAAAAGAAAAGATTTGTTTTTGAAGTGTTAAGGATTATCAATGAGCTTAATAGAATCATTTTTGCAGCTGCCTAGGATTCATTTGTGTTGTTCACCTTTTATTTCTTCATAAGAACCACGCCCTTACAATTCCAAACTATGTTCCAGGGCTTGAAATTTTTGACCGCATCTTTTTATCAGAAATAGTTGATCAACATGTGGCTTCATGATTCACTTTTGACATGCTCCTAAGCTAGGCTAAGATGATGTAGGGCTCTGTGGCTTCTCAGAAGGACCAACAACACCTTGATTTTCCTTGAGATTAATCCCAGTAAATTTCAGGCACTGGATTAGATGGGCAATGAGTATTTTATTTCAATTTTTGTGCTGCTAAGGTGCACTTTGGAGTGTCTTTAATGGCACAACTGACAATTAGGTGGTAGGTATAAGGCAACAGATAATTAGGTGGGCAAAGTATAGTTGCTTCCCAGTGGCATACTTGATGAGTTTGTGTTTAGTTTTTGTTTCTTTTCATTAAAAAAATGATGTTCTTGGGTTTGCTATTGTATTGTAGGCTTTTCAGTCATCCTGATAATATGTATTGGTTTCTGCCATGTATTTTCAGATGAACCAGTTAATGAAGCATACATGTTCCTAGGTTTTCCTCTTTGGTGGGCTAAACGTCGGAGTGGAAAATGTATATCTCTTTGTTCTCCTCTTTTAGTCAGATTGTATATCTGGCTTGATAATATATGGACTTCTGTCCGTACCTTTGTAGTAGCTATTTCTTGCCTTGATTGTTCCCTATGTTTTGCAGATGGCTGTGTTTGATTTGTGTGTGGTTCACGCCATACTGTACAAGGTCCTTGCCTTGAAAATTTCTCATGCGGGCATAGGGCCATAGATCGTCTTTGCAAGATGTGCTACCATCGATCTTAAGTCATGCACCCTGGTCCAGGGGAATTTGAGCATGGGCATGAAACTGACGCCAAGTTTAGATACTTCTGTGTAATTGCATCAATTGTCTCGAAGCAAAGGGTGAACTCCAGTTTGTGCATTCCAATCGGGGTACACTTGTGTTGTGTCTATTGGTCTCTTTGGTGCTCAACGAGCTGGATCTGAATACAAAGGTCGTGCTGCTGCTATGGTTTTTGATTTGATGTACTGCATGCTTATTTATTGATGCTGACTGTGATTGTTTCACATAGTTGGTCGCATGGATTTGGATCCCTTGCTTTGCTAGGACTATTGCTCACCTGGCTTTCTTGCCTTTCCGTGCTACCTTGCTGCCAAAAGCTTCTGCGCCGGGCGTGTTGTCGCTGCAGGCCGTGTGGTGGTGATGGAAGCTATAGCAGTCAGCCTTTTTGAGAACATTCTCCATTTTTATGCTTGTTTTTCTTTTGAAGTTGAATTGATGCGTCCTATGGAATTGATGCGATCCAAGCGGTGCCAAACGTAAATTTGTGCAACTATACACAAATCTCTGGTTTCTCTCTATAGTAACAGTATATGTCATACTAGCTGGCAATTTTTTTGTGCAGCCACACAAACATCTGGTTACTTTGAAAACAAATATAATGTGTGGGATTAATACGGTGGACGGGCAGTAGAGGTTTTGTAATGCTAATAATTCCAAGCTCGCATATGCAAAAGAATCTACAGATCTCTTTGCTTTTGTTTCCGTCGCAGAGGATGCAGAGTGCAGAGCATAATCGGAATCGTAACCATCTCGCTTCACCTGTACATGTACCCCTTTGGCCCAACGCTTCACCTGTGCCGGTCGTTTTGCGCTCACGCCTCGCGCGACACCTATTGGAAGGAGAGATTGATGGGCCGGGCTCCGGCCTATTGGCTGCCTGATTACATAAGGTAATTTGACCCATACGGCCCATCTTAGCATTTTGACGAGCAGGTAGATCAGGGCGGTACGGCGTCGGTTCACCGTCGGCCAAAAGCTTCTGCGCCGCGAGGCCTCGGAGCTCCTCGATCGCCACACCGCCTGTTCGTCTTCGCCGCCGAGAGCGTGCTCTCCCTCGGAACGTACGTACTATACTATGTACATAAACGTTGCGGTGTGACTGCCTGTTACGTGTGTGCCCGTACGTGCCGCGCGCAGGTAGGGTAGGATGCACCGGCATGTCAAGGGCCGCGTCGTGGGCGGCCTGGTGGCGGTGGCGCTCGCGCACGCCCTCGCCCTCGCGGCCACCGTGGCGTGCGCCGCCAACACTCCCGGGGGCCACACGTCAATCCGGCCGTCACCTTCGGCGCGCTGCTCGCCGGCCGGATCTGCCTCGTCCGCTCCTGCCTCCTCTGCTAGGCCGCAACTCGCTCGATCGGCGCCGTCGCCGCCGCGCTTGTGCTCCGCCTCGCCCACCGGAGGGATGGTACGTACGTGTACTCGATCCGTCGTCGATAAACCGAAACGTACGGCGACCTAAAACTGTCGCCTTGTGCTAGCTAGACTAACGCGACAGACACATGTTTCGGTTGTTGCACGCGCGCGTTCACGTACACAGCATCGGCGCGGGGCGTGAGCGGGTGGCAAGCGGCGATGCTGGAGGCGGCCATGGCGTTCGGGCTCATGCACGCCTACACTTCGCGACTGTGATGGACCGCCACCCGCGGATGGGCCGCGCCGGCGCCGCCGCTCGCCGTGGGGTGCTGGCCTGCGGCGCGCTGGAGGGCGCCGTGATGAACCCGACGCGCGCGTTCGGGCCCGCCGTCGTGGGCTCGCGCCGCTGGAGTAACCATTAATTGGGTGTACTGGGTCGGGCCCATGGTCGGCACCGGCCTCTCCGGCGTCGTCTACGAGCACCTCGTCGCCGGCCCGGCCTACGGGGAGGGGCGGCGGCCGCCGTCGTGACTCGTGAGTAGAGGATTGCTACTGCATGTAGGAGCAGGACGTCGTGCGCGTGCCCCGCTCCTCTGAATCTTCTGAATAAAAAAGCAGCTTTTGCATGCGTGCTCAATTGTGTGTGTCGTGATCGATCATCAGTGGAATGTACCATTCCATGTACTCTTACCGTCTTGTACTTCTGTCGTTTCTTTGCCTGCGTTGAGTGTGTTCGATAGATCGTTTAAGCAATTTCTGCATTCATTTTATCTCAAACTATTTATTCAAGGAAATGGATTAAATCTCTTTTATGTATATTGTTAGCTATTTTTGTTCCTTTAACAGGACATTTAGTCATGATAATTTATATTTAACCTCCATCTACGGACTGAGTTAATAGGATACTAATTTCATGTTGAGGTTTTGGAAATGAAGATTTCATCTACTCGATCATTTTTGTTCCTACAATAGGCCATTTAGGCTTTCAAGGGAAGACGTTCAGACAAGGTGATATGCGAGAAGTTCTTTTAGTATTGGGAAAGCACGCTTACCATTTTTTTTTTTGAGAAAGGAAGCACACTTACCTTAATTGGTTAGGTTTGTTGTGGTGGAACCTACTGACACAGTTTGGTTCAATTGTTTACTCAACATGTATACTCTTTTGTTAAAGTTATTCCTTTAGTGGTACATGAGACAACAATGTGGCTACCATGACTTTATCTTTTGGAGGTCTTCATAGAAGTAGGGTGAGTGTTCATACCTGGAGACTATTTGTGTTCGTACTATTATTAAACATTGAGAATGTTTGTATATATCTGATATTAATGTTAGATGTTAGAATTGTCTGGTTTACAATAATAAGAGATTAAAAAGTTATAATTTTATTTAGACTTTATCACCCTTTGTTTGGTATCAGATTTAAGGTAACTACTAGTTTTTCTTTGTCATATACATTACGTAAATCATAATAAACAAACTAAGTGAATAGATATATAGAATGCCTTTTCCGCTTGTGCCCAAATAATGTTGCGGTCTCAAGCTATATATCTTTATTTTGTTGCATTTGTCGTCTGTTAGGATAAACAATCGGATGCCAACTTGACACCACCATACGATGTTGTATCATAAGTGACCTTCAAAAAAAAAATGTTGTATCATAAGTGTCAGTACATGTTGACTTCACATTGAGTCATACCTTTCTTCTATTGCAGGGGAACGAATCCTTCACTAGGTAGATAGGCATCCCTTCTTTGTCTTTTATTGGCTTCATTCATCGTCCTTTTCTTAATAATGGTGTCTGAGTGAGTAATATAGTGGAATAGGTATATACGCATTTTGGGATTTTTTTTCGTAACGATAGTGGTGGGTAATTTTACCAACAAGCGTATATATGGGTAATTCCCCTCAATTATTGTGGTAATTTGGAGGCCATAAGAAGTAAAGTCAAAACAGGTACATATATACCAAATCACAAAGACATGCATGCAAAATAGGACAAGAAAATCATGCAATTGTGCTCTCACGACAACAGGCAAATACCTACTACTGTGCGTAAATTTTGCTTTGCTCTCTGCAAATTGATGGAGTGAATGGATAGAGAAAAGATGAAAAGGGTAAATATGTTATCACAACAAAAATACTTTTTTGCTTTCTTCTCTCTGCGATAGCTCATGCATGAATAATGGAAGAGCTAGCACAGAAGCAGGGTATATGTGTAGACAGTAACAAGTTATTGTACATATAATAATGTAAAATGTAAGTAGTAGGGGATTTAGCAGGACATGAGATATCAGGAATATATTCAGGATTGCACTAGCTAAGGGAAAGTGATGGATCAGACATGCAAGGCCGGCGTTCGTCGCACGGAGCCACGCGCATACGCGTGTCGATAATCGAGCAGTAGGGTGCTGCTTCAAACTCCAAGTCTTGATGTGTTGAGGCAGCAGCTGGTAGTGTGAATATGTGGTATACGATCGATTTCCCCTCGATATCCCGTGCAATTGTGCAAAGGAAAAGGCAGCTTGTTGGTTAATTTCGGCAGGGAGGTGAGACATATACAGTGACAGTGACAGGTCTAATTGAGATATGGCTCACCTCTCGTTTCCAAATTTTGGCAATGCATATGCATACGGAGTACTACTAGCTAGTTGGCTGACACACGGGGTCGAGCAGTGCGACGCGGTAACGCGTACGCGTCCCTGCTTTTAAATACTACTACGACGCGCGTACACCCTCCGATCGATCAGAGAACTCAACCCTCCCCTCACGTCTCTCTCACACACAGCTAGCTATACACTCTCATCAACTTCTCTCTTCCGGCGCGCGGTCGGTCATCTTCTCGATTATATTCTTTGCTGCACCAGCTGCTCCGCTGCCGCCAGTGGCCGTCGTCATGCCGGCAACAACAACTGGAGCCGTATCCAGCTCGCCGTCTCCGTGTGGTCCCTCCTCAACGCCGTATCCAAGAGCCCCTGCCACACACCAAGGTACGTACGTTCGTGTTCATCGTCGGCCATGAAAAACAACGAACTAAAAGTGCATGCAAATTAATTAAATTGCATTCACCGTGGCATGCATGCAGTCGGTGCTCGTGTTCCGGTGCTTGGCGCCGTCCGACAAGTCAGCCGCGAAGCTGAGCGCCATCCTCGACGCTGCGATGTGGTTCGTCATGATCGCGGAGGTGAGCGCCCTCTGACTAAGGTGAGGACCAAGACGGCGACCAGGGGCTGGTGGCGCACCTGCTACGGCCGCTGGGCCTCCGCCGCCGTCGACGCCCTGGCCTGGGTGGCGCTGGCGGCCACGGTGGGCGTCCACTGCGTGGAGGTCGCCTCGGGCATCGTCGGCCTCGCCGCCCACCCGGACGACAACACGTACTTCTACGTCGACATCGTCGTCGCCTGCCTTTGCCTGATCCTGGATCTGCTCGCCCTCGGCCTCGGCGGGCTCCTCCTCTACTGCTCCCGTCGTCGTCGCAAGCTGCTGGGCCAGCTGCACGGTCACGGAGAGGTCTAAGCGAGTAGGAGAGAGGAAAGGAGAAAATACAAAGTTTTTCCGGCTTTCATTGATATAGGATAATAGCAAGTACAGAGTTATATGGCACGAGCTGCGCCAGAGCAAATGTGCTCGGTACCCGTAACATGATTTGGTTACGCTGAGCAGCAGGGACCGGTATGCGTCGGCCCAACTCAGTGTTCCCAGCAAACGCCCTTGTCCGTGCTTAAACTTCGTCTTGAATGGAGAACACGATCTGCTGGACAGATCGATTTTGTTTGTTTGCCTCCTGAAGATGCGGTACTTTATTCCTCTCTCTCTCTCGCCAAAGTTCCCAGATCATGGTTAGCGTCACCATAGAGCTTACCCCCGAACGGGTTGAAGGAATCGCAGTCGCCACCAATCAGCCATGTCTGCATTTTGGTCCCAGTTTTCAGGCAATAGTGAATCCAAATGCTGATTTGCTCCCAGATTTTCTTTGCCACAGGGCACTTGCCTGGGATATATATGTGCAGTGCACTGAAAAGACCTGAGATCATTTAACAGAACACTGCAATCCAAAGGAAGCGCGCTGCTGTCCATATTCGATCTTGCAGCATGAGCCATATGAAGTCTGATCTGCTGTTGAGCACAGAAGTGCATCGCGTATGCAGATTTCGCAGAGTACGTCCCATTTTATTATCCGCTTTTTAGAATTATAATGACATACAAGCAATTTATCTTTGTTTTTACAGCATATATGGGCCCATGTAGTTTTTCCCCACCTACCATCACAGCCCATGAATGCCCAAGGATCCTTTTCTCAAGGGCCCATGAATGCCCAAGGATCTTCTTCTCAACGCATGCTATGCCAAAATCTATCCTCGAGGGCATCGTCCTACACATTCAGTCATTCACGATGTTTGCCATTCGTCCGAGGAATAAATACAACAATATAGTCTTTTGTTCCAAATAAGTTAGGCTAAACTAGAGATAAAACTAAAAAGAGGCATAAAAACAAAGAACACATAATTGGTACAAGAAAAAGATTACGGTTCAGGCACGTTAATTGCTAGTCTTTAAGCGCTCCTATGTATAGCTAAATCCTTAGAAATATTTTACTCTTTAAGATCTCTCTTAACCGACTCGTCCCAAGTCAGTTTAGATCGAGCTCTACCTCTCTTTACATTATCGACCCGCTTTAGAACCCCACTACGCAACGGTGCCTCAGGAGGCCTCCGTTGGACATGCCAAACCATCTCAACCGGTGTTGAATCAATTTTTTCTCAATTGATGCCACCCCAACTCTATCCCGAATATCGTCGTTCCAGACTCTATACATCCTTGTGTGCCCACAACACCATCGTAACATACGCATCTCTGCTACAACTCAATTGCTGGATATGTCGCCTTTTTGTAGGCCAACATTCAGCACCGTATAACATCGCCGAACGAATCGCTGTCCTATAAAACTTACCTTCTAACTTCTGAGGCACCCTTCTGTCACAGAGGACGCCTGAAGCTTGACGCCATTTCAACCAACCGACTAAAATTCTATGCCTAACATCTTCATCAATGTCACCATCCTTTTGTAGCATCGATCCTAAATACCAAAAAGTATCCTTCTTGGCCACCACTTGCCCATCGAGGCTAACGTCTCCCTCCTCATTCCTAGTCGCGCTGAAATCGCACCTCATGTACTCGGTCTTGGTCCTACTAAGTCTAAACCCTTTCGACTCTAACGTGTGCCTCTATAGTTCTAACTTCCTATTAACCCTTGCCCTAGTCTCATCCACTAGCACCACATCATTAGCAAAGAGCATGCACCAAGGGATATCACCTTGTATGTCCCTTGTGACCTCATCCATCACCAAAGCAAATAAATAAGGGCTCAATGCGGACCCTTGATGTAGTCCTATTTTAATTGAAAAGTCAGTGGTGTCGTCATCACATGTTCGGACACACGTCACCACATCCTTGTACATATCCTTGATGAGGGTGATGTACTTAGTTGGGACTTTGTGCTTTTCCAAGGCCCACCACATGACATTTCTCGGTACTTTGTCATATGCCTTCTCGAGGTCAATAAAGACCATGTGCAAGTCCTTCTTCTGCTCCCTATACCCATCAACTGTCGTAATAAGAAAATTGCCTCCATGGTCGACCTACCAGGCATAAACCCAAATTGGTTTTGGGTCACACTTATCACTCTTCTTAGACGATGCTCGATAACACTCTCCCAGAGCTTTATCGTATGGCTCATCAACTTAATCCCATGGTAATTAGTACAATTTTGAACATCTCCCTTGTTCTTGAAGATCGGTACTAATATACTTCTCCTTCATTCTTCAGGCATCTTGTTTGACTGAAAAATAAGGTTAAAAAGCTTAGTTAACCATACTATCGCTCTGGCACCTAGGCATCTCCCCATCTCAATGGGGATACCATCAGGGCCCATCGCTTTACCTGCCTTCATCCTCTTCAAAGCCTCCCTGATCTCTGCCTCCTGAAATCTCCTCACGAAACGTCTATTGGTATCGTCAAATGAGTCATCCAAGTCTAAGGTAGGACCCTCATTCTCTCCATTAAACAACTTGTCAAAGTACTCTCTCCACATGTCCTTGATCTCCTCATCCCTCACCAAAAGATGATCCGTCCCATCCTTGATGCATTTGATTTAGTTGATGTCCCTCGTCTTCCTGTCGCGGATCCTAGCCAAACTCTAAATGTCCTTCTCCCCTTCCTTCGTGCCTAGTCGCTGATAAAGGTCATCATACGCCTGACCTTTTGCTACGCTCGTTTTGCAGCCCTCTTCGCTATTTTATAGCCCTCAATATTGGCTGCACTCTTGTCATGATGGAGGCGCTTGAACCACTCCTTCTTCTTCCTAATAGCCCTTTGCACCTCGTCATTCCACCACCAAATGTCTTTTGCTTCCCGTTTGCCTCCCCTACTCACTCCAAACACATCCGAAGCCACCTTCCGAACATATGTTGCCATTTTTAGCCACATGTCATCTGCATCTTCTCCTTCTTCCCATGGCCCCTCATCTAGCATCCTCTTCTTAAATGTTTGCGCTGCTTCCCCCCCTAAGCTTCCATCATTTTGTTCTCGTAATCTTGGCCCGATTGTCCCGATGGACACGTACCCGAAAGCGAAAATCCACCACCACAAGCTTGTGTTAAGGGACAACACACTCCCCAGGTAACCTTACAATCTAAGCAAGCACGTCTATCCCCCTCCTTGTAAGGATAAAGTCGATCTGACTCAGGTATTGTCCGCTACGAAAGGTCACTAGATGGGATTCCCTCTTCTTAAAGACGGTGTTCGCTATCAACAAATCGTAGGCCAGCACGATGTTTAAAACATCCTCCCCCTCTTGATTTCTACTACCATACCCGAAACCCCCATGCACCCGCTCGAAACCTACATTAGTCGCACTCACATGGCCGTTGAGGTCTCCTCCTATGAAGAGTTTCTCGCTGATAGGCACAGTACTAACCATGCTATCAAGATCTTCCCAAATCTGCCTCTTGGTGCTCTCGCAAACACTACCGGATTCGGGTTCTTTGCCAAGTGTCTCGGACACTCGGCAAAGGCCGAATAACACTCGGCAAAGGCTTTGCCGAGTGCGGCTCTCGGCAAAGCCCACTCGGCAAAGAATTACTTGGCAAAGGAGTCTTTACCGAGTGCCACCTGGCAAGCACTCGGCAAAGGCCCGAAATAAAAAATCCGAAAAAACCCGAAAATAATAGAAAAAAATTTAAATCTGAGGGGGACCCACCGCCAAGTCGCGGCATTTTTCGCGCGAAAATCGCGCGCTTCGCGTTCGGTGGGATTCGAACTCATGACCTCTCTCTCGCGTGTCTCCTGCCTTAACTACTGCACTACTCTGTCATATGTATCTATAACTAGTTTTATTTTCTCATATTCTATACTAAACCGAGAGTAATTAGCTTGTTTAAGGGCCTAAATGAATTCAAATCCAAAAGTGGTCAACTATAATATTTCATAACTTTTCGAGATCTACACTTTTCGTTTAGGAAGTTTTTTCATCCGAGGTCTTTTACGAAATTTAAATTTCAAGTTTAAGATATTCACATATGGCTTTAGCATGGTAAGATGAACTCAAATGAAAAAGTTATCAACTACAAAGTTTCATAACTTTTTGAGATCTACAAACTTTGTTTTGGGTATTTTTTCATCCGAGGTCATTTACGAAATTTGAATTTTGAATTTTAAAATTCACGCGTAGGTTTAGCATGGCAAGATGAACTCAAATGAAAAAAATTATACTATAACATTTCATAACTTATTAAGATCTATAAACATTATTTTGTTTGTTTGATCATTTGTTCATCCGATGTGGTGGTTCTAACATAGTTCACAATTCTTATGAAACTATTAGTGAGATGTAGGTTTTAAAAACAACATTACTATCGATTTATCAAATGAAAAAAATGACCAATATAAACTTTATAGATCCTAAAAAGTTATACAACTTTGCAATAGAAATTTTTTTTATTTGAGTTCATTTAGTGCCTCGAAATGTAATATTAAAAATATCTTTGCCGAGTGCCAACAGGAAGACACTCGGCAAAGTCTGCTCTTTGCCGAGTGCGAAGTCTGACACTCGGCAAAGACTTTCTTTGCCGAGTGCCCGAGATTTAGCACTCGGCAAAGAATACTACACTCGGCAAAGTCGCGATTTCCGGTAGTAAAAGACCTACCTGTGGGGCATAGGCACTGATCACATTCAGAGCCAAATCTTCAACTACCAACCGGACTAGGATAATCCGGTCGTCTTGCCTCCGCACCTCAACTACTCCATTGTTAAGGCTCCTATCAATCAAGATGCCTACACCATTCCTATCCGATGTTGTCCCGTGTACCAAAGTTTGTAGCCAGTATCCTCCACCTCCTTCGCCTTCTGGCCCTTTCATTTAGTCTCCTGAACACATAGAATATTTACACGCCTCCTAATTGATGTATCGAGTAGCTCTCTTAACTTAGCCGTTAGGGACCCTACATTCCAGCTACCTAAATAAAATAACATTATTGCAAGAAAAAATCTAACATAGATGTTGGATAGGGCTTAATTAGGCCGTTTTATTTGTTTGACCAAGGTTGTGTGAGGCTTCGCGTTGGCGAAATCACGGTTTAGCAGGATGTGGAAATAATAACAAAAAAAATAATGTACTCCAGCTACTACGTACGTACTACTCCTAGACGTGAGGAAACAGTGTCGCACAGGCAAATACACGCTCAGTTTTATCCTCAAGAATCAGCAATTCAGCATTAGTCTTGCTAGCAACGTTAACGCCCTCGCCCTCGCGGCCGCCGTGGCGTGCGCCGCCGGCCGGCCAACGCCTCGGCGGCCACGTCAACCCAGCCGTCACCTTCGGCGCGCTGCTCGCCGGCCGGATCTGCCTCGTCCGCTCCCTCCTCTACTGGAACGCAACTCGCAGCTACTCGGCGCCGTCGCCGCCGCGCTCGTGCTCCGCCTCGCCCACCGGAGGGATATATACGATGGTACGTGCTAGCTAGCTAGACTAATAACGCGACAGACACATGTTTCGGTTGGTGCACGCGCGGGTCCACGCAGCATCTGCCGGAGTACGCGCTGGCGGGGGGGCGTGAGCGCGGTACTGGCGGGGGCCGATGGCGTTCGGGCTCATGCACGCCTACATCGCGACGGTGAGATGGACCACCCGAGGAGGGTTCGTGCCGGCGCCGGAGCCGGGGCGGTGGCGGCGCCGCTCGCCGTGGGGCTGCTGGCGGGCGCCAACGTGCGAGCTGGAGGGCGCCGTGATGAACCCAGCGCGCGCGTTTGGGCTCGCCGTCGTGGGCTCGCGCCGCTGGAGTAACCATTGGGTGTACTGGGTCGGCGCCGGCCTCTCCGGCGTCGTTTGTTTGCTTCAACAATCTCGCTTCTGCGTTGGGTGTTCGATCGATCGATATTTAAGCAATTTCTGCGTTAATTTTTATCTCAAACTATTTATTCAAGGAGCTGGATTAAATCTCTTTTTATGTACTGTGTATATTTTTATTAGCCATTTTTGTTCCTATAACAGGCCATTTAGTCACGATAATTTATATTTAACCTACATCTATGGACTGAGTGAGTAATGGTGTGTGAGTGAGTAATATAATGGAATAGGTATATACGCATTTTGGGATTTTTTTTTCGTAACGATAGTGGTGGGTAATTTTACCAACAAGCGTATATATGGGTAATTTCCCCCCCAATTAATGTGGTAATTTGGTGGAGGCCATAAGAAGTAAAGTCAAAACAGATATAATTTTGAAAAGAAAACTTTGTTACTTGTGTTAAAAACCTAGAACGAGCCTTGGCTACATGTTTATACATGCATGCATGAATAACATGGTGGGAAATGGTGGGTGGTGTGTGTACGTGATTTAGCTACTCATATCCCTCCATCTAGGTAAGCATGTAATTTTAGAGTGGGAAGGGTGGCTCACAAAGAATGCAACTTTAAGGACAAGGCTACTATGAAGTAGTAGCTAGTATGATCAACTCGATCTGATCTCTCTCCCGCGCTCCACATTCATTGTCTCTCATGCACTCATCCGATTCATCTTCTCTGTCATGCACTTCTTTAGGGTGTGCGCGAACAAAAGTTGTGATTGCGGACGTATAGTTTATTGGAATCTAGCTAGGGGCACATTTAGTACCTCCACTAACTTGTCCTCTGGTAACTACACTACCGGAAACGGGGCCTCTGCCGAGAGGTTACACCTTTGCGACAGTCAAACCACGGGCTCTCGGCATAGACATCTTTGCCGAGAGTCAGCTGTCGGCAACGAGAGGCCCTTGGAAAAGATTCTTTGCCAAGGGCCGAGCCGTCGGCAAAGCAAGGCCGTCGGCAACGATAAGCCTTTACCGAGAGTTCGGCCGTCGGCAAAGCTCGGCCGTTAGAAAATAATCTTTGCCGAGGGTCCGACCGTCAGCAAAGATGTGCTGTCGGCAACGATTAGACGGAGAGCAGACGGTGGCACCTGCCGTCTCCTTTGCCGACGGTAGAAGCCTCTTTGCCGAGAGTATCGGGCTCTCGGCAAAGAACCCGATTCCGGCAGTGCTAGTCTTTAGAACCGACTTGCATTTTTCCCAGATGGAAGGATTACAAGTTAGGTATGAATGCACGAGCGCGGAATGAGGCCGCTATATCTTGCACAGTAGAAACCATGCATAGCTAGGCTAGGTGTGAATGCATGAGTGTGAAGTGTGTGATGGGCTATACCCTGTACCAGCAGCATAATGCTGTGAACGAATATATGATGGACAGGATCGACGCATAAACCAGCTGCTGCAACTGACATAGGATCGATGATTTGATACGATACAACGGAAAAGGTTTGCATATATGCTGGCTGCTTGTTGGGTTCCGTCGGGGAAAAGACAAAAAGATGAACAATGGAAGTGAATTTTGCTTTGCTCTCTGCAAATTGAAGTGAATGGAGAGAGAAAAGATGAAAAGGGTAAATATGTTATGACAACAAGAATACTTTTTTGCTTTGTTCTCTCTGCAACCAAGCATGTACTATAGCTCATGCATGAATAATGGAAGAGCTATCTAGCAGCAGCAGGTATATGTAGACAGTAACAAGTTATATATATAATAATAATGTAAAATAAGTAGTAAGGGATTTAATTAGCAAAACATGAGATATATATCAGGAATATATTCAGGACTGCACTAGCTTGGAGCCAAGCTAGGGAAAGTCTTGATCTTGGGGCAGCAGCAGGTAGCGCAGCATGTGTTGGATCGTCGACGCATCAATCAATGAGAGCTGGAGCCTGCCAGTGATTATATTTCCCCTCCCGTGCAATTTTGCAAAAGGACAGCTAGCTTTTGTCGGTTAATTTCCGCAGGGAGCTAAGCTAGGTGAGACAGTAGCGACAGTGACAGGTACGCGTTAATTAACGCGTAGCGTCCCTTACTTTTTATATACGGTTACGGTGCTCTCCCCTCCCCTCACGTCTGGCATCACACTATCTACGAACACTCTCATCAACCTCTCGATCAGGTCTCGATAATATTCTTTGATTGCATCGCTCGATCGCCTCTCGATCGATCATCGTCCTCTCGATCTTTCATTTCGTTTCGTTTTGTTTTTCTTGCTTACTAGCGCTGACGATCGCCATCCGTCCTATGTGGTTCATTGCAGCAGCTGATCTCTCCGGGCGCGAACCGGCGATCCAATTCGTTCCCGGCACTCTCGCTCATCAACTGCTCTCCCGGCGCGCGCGGGGTCGGCCATCATCTCGATCTCGATCAGGTCAGCTAGCGTCCATTATATTCTTTGCTTGCATCTATCGCTAAGCTCCATCTCCTCTCGATCTATACGGGGTGGAGTGGAGATCATCATCCATTCATCCGTCCTATGTATTTCTATCTCCATCGATCATCGCATGCAGCAGTTGATCTCTGCGGCGAGTCGATCGGCGATCCAATAATTCCAAGCAACAACGAAGAAAGGCCGGCAGCCGTGCGCGCGCAGGTGAGGTGAGCTGAGTAGTCAGTCCATCATTCATTCATTCATCGTGGTCGATCCCTTCCTTTCCGGCTGCAGGTGACTAGTCCATCATTCATTCATTGTGATCGGATCCGTGTGTCTGCAGGTGAACAACAAGGTGGCCATGGCCGACAACAACCAGCAGGGGCAGGGCCCTGCTGCTGCTGCTGCACCAGCTGCTCCGCTGCCGCCAGTGGCCGTCGTCATGCCGG